>JALIZF010001827.1:0-250000 GCA_029948255.1 Telmatactis stephensoni | reverse complement strand
TACAATTTACAGAAATGAAAAATAGGGGTATCCGTGCGATTTAGAAAGTTATTTGTCGATAAACGCGCGAAAACTGATCAGAATTCGCGAAAATGATCAAAAATTCCCTAGCCCTCCCCGGAAAAAAGAGCGAATTACAATGCATTGTGGGAAATTTTCAAGATGGCGGCGAAAACAGATCGTTTCTGGTAGAAATGATAGTCAAAACAGGCGTTGTAACTCGGGTTCTATTTATCAACTGTGAATTTCATTCAAACACAGGAGAGGCTAAATGGTTTTCCTTTAATTCTGTAAGTTTATTTTTTCAAAAAGTCGTAAAAAGGCCTTGCTTTTACGATTGCTTTACCGACAAAAATTCAGTGTTTTTGCATGCGCAGAAAGCAGTGCGCGCGGACAATAGTAGGCACCAACCTTAAAGCTTATGAAACGGGTAGTTCAATTTTTAAAAAATTATCACGTATGCGGTTGTCATGACAACAACAGATTTTCGGCAAACTGACGTAAAATTTCAATATAAATATTCATATCTTAATTTCTGTTCGGTGAAAGTTTTTTTAAAACTGCATATGATGAGTTCGCTAGTTGACCTTTCATATGAGCAAAATTAAAAAATTCTGTAATGCAGAATTCATGAAATATTGCAAAAACAGTATTTTAGATATAAAAAGACTTCCCCATTACAGAATTTTTTTATATTTCATCAACACACTCTTAAACTTAGTTAGAATAGAAAAACAAAAGATTAAAAAAATTCACCGAGTAGTTTTTGAGATATTTGCTCAAATTTATCGTGTACGCGTCAGAGGGGTCTCGTAAAATTGCTCAAACTGCGCATGCGTCATTTTGCCTCAATTGAAGCTCGAGACAAGCAAACAGAACCATTTTGTGCAAAATAATGTGGATGAGATTGATGCTTTTTGCTCTCTAAAAAAAGTTTTAGGTCGAATATTGAATAGATTCGACTTCTACCATTATAAATACGAAAATTTGTCAAAAAAGTGCTTTGTCTTGTTCAGTCACTTCGTATTTCGTCATCAAATTAGCGCGCGCACTCGGCGCGCGCTCAAGAACCATTTCTAGCCTCCTTAAGTTCGATCTCTAGAGGTCGGACCAAAATGACGTGATCGTAATAGCGAGGTGACCGTATTAATGGGGTGACCGTGAGGCGGGGCTTTGATTGCAGTTAAAGAATCATGCACATTGAAATTCTATCTCATCTCTTTTGACTTGTTCATGTTAAGGAATTGAACATGCACCCTTGCTGACGAAATACGTCTTCTCGCTTTACTGGGCTTCCGCAACAGCTACATCCACAGGGTAAGGATTCTCTTGTTGAAAAATCCTGTCTTGAGTCTTGTTTCTGTATGAGAATTTGGTAGCCCAAAACTTCAAACCCCACTTTTAAGTTCGTTGCCCCAATGTCCCATTTATACTGACCTTACTTGCACTAATGAGTCAAAACGGGTGAAAACAGATCAGAACTATAAGTTTATTTTTAAAGCTGCCCCATTGCTCATGGGTAAACGCCAATTTTTATAGGACAATTTCTTCTTTGTTAATCATTTTCCTCATCTGACGTTCACTTCCCAATTTGCACTTTGCTTCAATTTCTTTTCATCAGTCAATTTCGGTACTTCATCAAATCATTGTGTTTCAGCTACGGAGATGTTCATGCTATCACCAACACTGAGAAATGGTTTTCTGTAGTGGCTATGTTGGTTGGTATCGGATTATTCTTTGGTCTTATTCTTGGTGGTATGGCATCCATGTTGACTAACTTTGACTCCAGAAGAGCTCGATATTCCCATCATTTTAATGTCATTAAAGAACACATGGTTAGTCAACCATTTTGTTTGCTCTGTTTAGTTCAATTTATTGGTAATTGTTGATAATAATGGCTACCCATCATCATCATTCTAGGAGCAAGGATGGCACAGTTGGTTAGTGCGCGGCTTTCAGTATGAGAGGTCCCGAGTTCGATCCTCACTGAGCTCACATCCTTGTTTCGACTTCTTTCCTTTCCGTGTAGCTTTAAATACTCGTGAATGAGCGCACCGTCGGCTTCCTGGGAGACCAGCTTCTAACTTTGCTTCTAGCTGAAGGAGCTTCCGATGTTAAATCTAGTGCTTTACCTTTTTACCTTTATCGTGTTAATTTATTTATCCATTTTGTCAAGTATCCATCCATTTTTAGCATTTTGTTTTCATTCATGCGTCCTTTGGTTCTTCATGCAATGCTAATCGAATAACGATGCATGACGAACTTGAGGACATGTGGTAGCTACTCACCTACCCATTAATTTACCAACCTGCCTTCCATGTGTCAGTCATCTAGCTTTCGTTAATCCATCGATAGCATGCCATGTAGTTCTGAATTCCATACATCGATGCATCTTCATCTATCCAGCTATACATTTTACAATAATAAAACTAAAGCACACACAGGATGCAACTTTTTCTGCAATATTGCGCGCAACAAAGTTGCACGGTGTGTCCACCCCTGCAATGTCACGCACAACGTTGCAGAAAAAAAACATGCATAAGTAGATCCTAAACCTGCAACTGTTGCAGGGGTGGTCCAACTTTGGGTTGCGCGCAGCATTATGTGTTTGGGCCCATAGCTTTATCTGAATAAAACATGTGTGAACACGTTTTGAATACTTTCTGTTTACGCCAATCACTGCGATACTTTAGCAAAGAAATAGTGAGACACAATGCACAAATATAATAAACTCCTAATTATAACAAATAAACTGATAAATGACGTTTTAATAATGTGTAAATTTACTTATTTGTAATTATTTCTTTAAATTGTAGTTCTAAAGTAAATATTCTTTTTTCTCTAATTTCAGTCTAACATAGTGTATGTAAAATCTCTTAAACTGAATTTTTCAAATTGTAAATATTTCACTGCTTGCCTCGAATAGCTATGCTAACTGCGGCAGTGAATATTTCTAAGTGTATTTTCTTAAATGGAAATAAAATGATTGATTGATGAAATATGCATGCATCAGTGCATCCATTTGATAACAAATTACAATTGTATCACCGGTATTCTTATGAATTTACAGAAAGACATAGAAGTTTCTGAAGAAGTACGTGACAAAGTCATGGCTTACTACGAGTATCTGGTAAGGCGCCACGTGTAGCCGACGCCCATCTGTGATGTACACACTTTTTTAAACGGGTTCTTTGTATTTTTACGTTCTTTTGTTTTCTTACTCTTTTTCTTTCCTCTGATTTCTTTCTCTTCTTCTTTTCTTTTTCTCTTTTCTTCCCTTAATTAGTGTGATTAGCGCATGTTTACTCCGGCAAGTTTTCATGTCCTGGTCAATTTTTGTTAATGTTATTGTTCAATAGTGGACTACAAGTCGTGGAGTAAATGGTCTTGGCATTTTCGACGATCTGCCAATCACATTTCAAGCAGAGCTTTCACTCAGCATCAATCGTAAGGTCTTAGAGAAGGTGAGATATATACTTAAATATCTGGGTGGGTCCGGTGGGCTACATTTACAATCTATGCTGACTTTATTGAAGGGGACTGAGAAGGGGGAAAGGAGGAAGGGGGAATAAAAGCATCGAATAGAGGGATTTCACGGCAGCCATGTTTGTTGTCAAAATAATAAAACTTTTTTTCCCAAGAGAAATGAAATCTCTTCTAGTTCAAAAACTTTCTGTTGTAATTACCCACAAACATGGCTGCTGTGAAATCCCTCTATAAACAGGAGAGGTTAGTTTAGTTGATTGGACATTAATTGTTGAATCATATGTACTCCGAATTTTGGTGCTCATGGCTTCAGGGACAAAGACCGTTTTGAGTTTCTGCACATGCGCAATGATGTCGCCTCTTTTCATCCCCAGGCTCCACTCTTCAAAGGTTTAAGTTCTGGTTTCAAACGTATGCTTTCTTTGGTCATCAAACCGATGTTCTTCATGCCAAACCAAGTCATCGCTAGCAGAGGAGAGATTGGACACCATATGTTTTACATCCACAAAGGAAAGGCTGATGTAAGTGTAAAAAAACTTGTATACCATAAACTGTACTGCTTGTCATTATCAGTCGTCCCAGTTACAAGCCCTGCTCCACCGTTAGAGAAAAGGAGTGTTCGATTATAACCCCCTCCTCTTTTCTTCATTTCTTTTATAAAATCACACCACCATATGGACTATACAGTACAATATGTGATACAATAATAACACTAGATACTTATTCAGTTATATAGTAGTAGCTTTCTTAACTTTAGCTAGTTTACGAAAAAACTGCGATTCTTGGTATGAACCTTGATCAGCTCATTTGGAGATGAAATTTTTACCAGTTATATTATAAAGCTTCCCGAAGAAGCTCCCCCACTTAATTACAAGTCCAATCAATCGTTTAAGATTTCCTGGGAATTCAATGGCCAGATCGTTAATACCGTTTGGGATTATTTTGTGTGAAAACCTCCTCAATCATACAACAAGCCACTCAGTTAATTACCTCGAACCTCGGCTTTTGGAAGGGATAAATACCGAGAAGCGAGGCTTTTAGCCATATACATCCCGAGGGCCGTAGGCCCGAGGGATGTATATGGATAAAAGCCGAGCTTCGAGGTATTTATCTGCCTTATTATATGATTGAGGAGGTTTTCACACAAAAGCGATTCAAAAAGACAATCACTAATTAGATCATTGTTACCGAATTCCCAGAAGGAAACCTTAAATAATTGTTTTTCAATTCTATTCAGAGAAACACTAACGACCTTCATGATAACACACAAAATATTTTTTTGTTGAGAATGTTCTATCAGTTAGCTCAGTAGTATAGTGGTTAAAAGCGGGTATAGGAGTGCAGAAAGTCTCGGGTTCGAATCTCTGTCATTTATCAAAGACTTTTTTTCCACCAAAATTCGCTACTTAGTATATTTCTAAGAAAATTTCTAAGTCTTGATGTCCACACATAAATCATCTAAGGAAGTATGGAACGAAATTATAAATTCAAGTGATGTATCTAGATAAATCCCGGGAATTATAAATTCAAGTGATTTATACAGATACATCCCGGAGACGCTCTATATACAACCCTTGAATATATAATCATCGTGAATTTAGTGATATAAAGTCCTATGAATAACAAAGAAAACAGACTCAATCATATAATAAATCCATATACATCACTCGGGATGTATATGGGTAAAAGCCTTCTTGGTAATTAACTCTTACGTATAGACTCGTACAGACAATATGAACTTGTATATAGATCCATAGAAGAACACGACGGCTCACAAAGGTGCTAAAAAGTTCTCAAACAGGTAATGGTGTATTTTTTCCTTTGTCTAGATCCTTGATGAGTATGATGAAAATGTTCTCTTGACGCTCAGTGAAGGCAAACTATTTGGCGAGGTAAGTACTACTAAACTAAACCACTAGAAATTTTACAAGTGTTGGACAACATCGATTTTATTAACTTCGATGAAAATGCAAATGATGATGGTGATGATGAGGATGAGGATGATTTATGGGCCATTTATATGAGCGAAAATAAGATGCGTCTTATGTCAGACGTGATTTAGGACGTGAACTATTCGTGTAAACTGACGACGCTTTTAGTCTAAGATGGGACTTATTGAGGAAAAGAGTCCGTAATCTGTTCTTATTCTGTTCGCGTCTTAGGATTAAACACCTTCGCACGTATCAATGGCCCTGCAGAGTTTTACTGGTGGTGATCACTTACTCAATTTCACTGTAACCCAAAACTGGACCTTAAAATGAGGGTAGTTGCCTAACAAAGGTGATCACTTTCTTTTGAGCGAGAGGTCCCGAATTCGATTCCCAGCTAGCCTCACACTTGTTTCGACTTCTTTCCATTCGGCACGTAGTTTTAAATGGCTTTAAAGGTCTTGTGAATGTTTGGGGTTGTTTTTCGGTGTCGTGCACGTGTTATTAAGGCACGTCCATCTTCAGGGTTATGACAAGTCCAGACACTCCATTAACCGCCGTTTATGCAGACGACCTAATGAGTCTGAAAGCTTAATTTAAAAGGCTAAAAAGCTATTTAGAAATACCTTTAAAACGGAACATCGAAGGGAAAGGGGTAAAGAGCGCACCGTCAGCTTCCTGGGAGACCAGCTTCTTGCTGGAGGAACTAAAACGTACTGACGCTAAACAGGAGTGTTGTACTCATTAGGCACCACTGTACTTACAATAGACAGGGGTTGACTGATAGCGGTTCTACTGTTCTAACAGGTCAGTCTTGTATACAATCTTCCTCGTTCTACAACTGTCCGTGCCGCCACACCTTGTATCATGTTCATTTTGGACCGTGCAGACATGAATAGGGTTATCAAACACTACCCTGAAGGTACGTCACTGCATTCGTTGCTATGGCAACACAATCTCAAATTAAAACTACACATACCGTATTATCTCGTTTAAGCGCTTCATCTGAAAGCAAAATTAATAAAAACAAATCAGCAAAAATGCCGACCTCGAATAAGTGCCGCATTCGTTGATACAATTCGGGGTTTATTGGGAGCACTATCACCCAGACTATCGTGGTTTTATTGTTTTTGGTTTGGTTTGTTTATTTTTTATTTAGAAACTTCCACTTAGCTGACAATACATACAATAAAAAGATAAGGAACAAGCATAACGAAACTTAGGCTAAGTCAGCGGGCAACTAACTAACGGACTCAGCGAGGGTCCCAGTAAGGTTTCTCCCTGTCTTGTAAAATAAATCAAAACAAAATCAAAACAAAAAAAGTACGGTACAACTCAACGTCTAAATTTGTAAAAAATGAGAAGTGTGAAAATTTGGGTTTTTTTACACATATTATTATTATCAAATATTATTATTCAATATTATTATTAAATATTCAGACGATTTTTAATAAACGCTGACATCGAATAAACGCCGCCATTGAATAAGCGTCGCATCTAAGGCCCCAAAACTTAATAAATTAATGTATTTAGTATGATGATTGGAACAATTTCTCTTCAGTTGCCGAGAAGCTTTACACCGCCGTTGAAACCCGCTGTGACCTCAGCAAACGAAAAGTGGACAACCAAACAATTGACTTCCCGACTAACGCTTATAAACCCAGTAAGATTATCAAGAACGACTTCAATATCATGACGTAAGAATCTTATTATTTATTTACGTAGCATTTACGTAGTTACAGTATTAACCTAACGTAATGCAACGTAACGCTATCATCAATGTTGCGTAACTTACCCTGCAAAAACGCGCGAGTAAATTTACTCAGAAACTTGAGTAAATCGATGCGTCCGCAGTAACTCACTTATCCGAGTAAATATAAAGTTACTCAGATATTTGAGTAAAGGGTACTCAGTTACTCAAATAACTGAATAAATTTACTCAGATAAGTGAGTTACTGTGGATGCACCGATTTACTCAGGTTTTTGAGTAAATCTACTTGCGCGTTTTTGCAATGATAAGATAAATTGGAACTTACAGTACGTAACGATACCAAGAGTCCACAATACTACGAGAACGACGGACTGATGTCTACGCTATGTTCGTGGCGCGTAAAGTTATTTTAAGTAACAAGTCGTTCACGCGCGCAAACAGTAAAATTTGATTTCCACTCGAAAAATTCTCTACAGGTTGTTTTTCCGCGCGACGCCAAAAAAACTTTGGCGTTTCTACTACACTGCAGCATTCGTCCATTTATCCTAAGTTATCCTATTGATTAGAAAAAGAAAGACAAATTGCAAATAATATCGACTTATTATAGTCTGATAATAAGCTACTCTAACGCAGCTACTCACAAGCCAACGCAAGAACAATGCACTGTTCTCGCAGCCTGTCCTAGAAGTTTAAAGTTTCTCACCTGTTCGTCGTTTTAGGTCCTTGAACAATGCTTTCAATCACGTGATCATGCCCGACTCCTCCCTCCTTGCCTTTTGGGAGCGACTGCACCTGATGGCCGTTGTGATTGTCTGTTTCTTCTATCCATACGTTGCTACGTTTTCCATCAGCCTTCATGGCGCTGGTTACGGTGAAAACGTCACCATGTCGGTGATTCTTGGTTTGACGTACGTACTTGACGTCATTCTACTCATTGACTTCCTGATGAGATTCAACCTTGCAACTGCTACTGCTTCCGGTAAGAAGGATCATGGGATTGATGTTGTGCAGTGGGGCTTTGCAACCGGGCACTGGACCAGTCCCGTCCAAAATATATTGGAATCATCCCTCCTGGGAAATTAATTGATCTTCCATTGCAGTTAAATAGTTGAATGATCAGTAACTTGATATTGCTTCTCGAAAGCTAGGAGGATCATGGGATTGATTTTTCTCAGTCTTTCGAGTCCAAAGCAAAATTAAACATCATCATTTTTAAGATTTTAGTCCAGTCTACTTATTTTTGGCTGTATTTATATAGCGCATTTCACAGTGTCTCAATGCGCTTTACAATATAGAAATCTTAATACTCTCACTATTACATTTCTTACTACATTAAATATTCGAAGCACACAACTCTCAACTCACCAGTTCGTTTTTGATGAAGGGAGGAAAACCGGAGGACCCGGAGAAAACCCCTCGAAGCAAGGGAGAGAACGAACTAACAAACTCAACTCACATGAAGTGCCCCGTCCGGCGAGTAGTCTAACCATTCAGCCACCCTTGCTCCCTTGCGTTCCCTTTAAGGGGCGAAAAACGAAAGGAAAACGGAACACTGTATAAGCTTTCGCTTGTCCTCGCGTCACTGGCGAAAACCAGGTTTAAAATGGCTAACGAGAGATCATACTTGTACTCCTTACAGAACTTAAGGAAATCCGTCACAACTACGTTCGTACTTTTCTATTCTGGACCGACTTACTTGCTGTTCTGCCGCTGGAGATCTTTGCTCTCTTAAAGTCTTCATCACACGACCGCTGGCACTTGTTTGCGTTTTTACGACTTAACCGACTTTTGAAGCTGTTTAGGGTAAGTAGAAAAATGTTGCAGAAAAACGACTGAAGCACTTTGCTGGCAGAGGATTCGTGACCTCTGCCTGGAGTTGGATTTTTTTCCATTTGAGCATGCGCCGAGGCGTTTTGGGTCAGAGAACTTTTCACCGTTTTATGCGAACGCCTTATCGTCCAGCACCCAATTAGACAAGGCGCATTTTCGAAAAATCAGATACCTGGAGGCATTTTGGAGTAGAGGCTGCTGAATGCGAATATGACTGTTACCAAGACGTATTCTGCAATCTTATATGTGTAAATGACGTATTTTATGAATTGCTACAGTCATTTCATACTAACGGCTTTTTCATGTAATTCCAAAAGTTCCCAAACTTAAAAACAATTACCATAGCTGGAAAGAGCACATCAAAATCAGTAAAACTGTGAAGTTTGAAGGATATCAGTTGAAAAATCAAGGAGATACGAATTTTCAAAAAACGAAATTTTGTATGAAAACACTTACAGTTATGCAAGAGATACAAATTTCCATTTCAGTGACTCTGAAACTGCCGGCCGTGAATCCTCCTTCGCTTTTGCCGCAGCACAGCGTGGTTTTGAAAATCGTTTTCCCCATAGAGCTCTTATTTTGCATGACATCGATGACTTTTGTGATGAATGAGCTTATCTGCTTGAATTCTTACTGAATAAAGATTAATTGAACAGCCAAGACTTCGATAAAAAGTGCTGAGAGGAGCCAGTTTGAAGACAAATTTTCATCAGAAATGAAGTCGCTTCTGATTGGACGTATCGTTTTACTCACGCGTGAAGAAAACGATACGCGCATTCTGATTGGCTGAGAACAATAAACGAACGAAAATTTACTAAATGGAATTTTAGTGAGTAAATCTCGATATGTATATAATAAATTTTAATATTCAGATTCACTGTAAGATTTCATAATT
The DNA here is from genome assembly GCA_029948255.1 of Telmatactis stephensoni. Taxonomy (NCBI): domain Eukaryota; kingdom Metazoa; phylum Cnidaria; class Anthozoa; order Actiniaria; family Isophelliidae; genus Telmatactis; species Telmatactis stephensoni. Next base: position 240,150 of record JALIZF010001827.1, on the reverse strand, counting down.
GACTTTGTAGTGGTTCATAATTCTCAGAAATAGAAAGCAAAAATCCCCAAAACCTTTTTTAAATTGATACAAGTAATTAAAGGCCTTTTCAACATCCTGGATGGGGATATTGCAGAACAATATATCTTGATTTGTCTGTCTTCATTATATTGTGACATCTTGTTTTTGTTTTTGTTGTTGTTGTTTTGGTTTGGTTTTTAATGTAGAATAGAATGATGTCACACTAGGTGAATGCTTGTCTCTTCCAGATTACACTGATAACACAATTTAAAGTGATTATCAAAACAGCTACTTGACATAAGAAGAAAACAAGGAATTAAGCATTTTCAATTTGCATTTAATAGGGCTCATAGGGCTTTACTGAGCAACTTCATGCTTAAAGTGCCTATAAAGTCTAGCCAGAAATAATCTCTCTCAAACAAAAATATTTGGAAAAGTGGGTATTTCAATTTCTTTTGACCGGGAAAAAGCGCTGCAAAGTTGGAGAAAAAGCACATTTTGGGCCTCCTGTGCAAAAATTTGTGAGAACCCTTGGAGACTGAAAACCAGAATAAAGTTTAATTTAGACGCTACAAGCTCTTAATATCCTTGTATATTGTTGTTGATATACACTATATTTAACTTCTGCTACAAATTCTACTACTTTGATATAGCTATTTCCGGACATTACGTCACAATTACGTCACAATGTCAAAGTTTATTATCAACCAAATGAGTTTATCATTAACCAAATTCGTCCCAGCCTTCCAAAGAATGCGCATTTTTGCCTGGAGCAACAGCTTTGAACGGACGGATACACTGGAAAAAACCTTACATCTTTGATGTCGCTTTAATTATATTTCCCCAAGATACTCAACTTTTAAAAAAATATACATTTTCGCTTGGGCTCATAGGCACTTTAATGTAAAACAACTCTAGTTTGCATGCAAAATTCCATTTTTTCCTCTCAATTTTTCAGTTCATTAAATTGCAGACCCAAATTTTTTCATTAAATTCCAGACCCAAACTGGAGCTGTATTTACACATTAGTGTGGTTGGGGTGTTACTAAAACGAGTAACGCAGTAATGAGTAACGAGTAATCACAGTAATGGAAAAGCGAGTAATAGCCAAATTTCGCTACATAGAAATTTTAAAAGACACTTTATACGCAGGAAATTTCAAAGTCGACCATCGCCGGAAAAACAAAGTGATCCAAAACAGATACTGTACTATACTCAAAACTCCCGCGTCAATGTCAAATTTTGTTTTGTTGTGGCCCGGGTGTTGGAGGGTGTTGTCGATTTCATCTGCGCTGCATGTCTTTGAACGTCTGTAAAAATTTGCCACTTGTTCATCGTCAAAATGGCGGAAGGTTAGTTGAAAATGACTGAAGTTCTCGGCTATATTTCTGTTATTTAAATCCTCTATAAACTGGACTGTTGTGTTTTCTTAGACATAAATAGTATTATCATCAGCTCGGATAGTTCGGATCAGGAAGATGATGAGTCTGGCTGCATGTCGTGTTTGGCCGATTTACAGTGATTAATGCAAGCAAAACAAAACAATAAAAGTATTCTGCTTAAATTCTCGATCTGCAGTCACAAATTATATTTATTTACTAACCTGCTAAAGCAAGGGAGCACGTCAAAATGTTTTTTTTTTTCATCGAACAGCACGATCTTCATATCAAGGCGTTCCTCGCTGATCACTTACAAAATATGCCAGGCGTTAATCGGTCCGCTGAGCGGCGTGTACGGTACGATCTGACGATCAGTTAGGAGAGGGAGCTAGCTAGGAGGTCTAGGAGAGGTTTTGGAGGGGTAAGATAAAGTTCCTAAACGTTCTTCGCAGCCTTCGTAACTTCGTAATGACTTCGCGCCATTTTATTTTTGATGGACAAATTTCGTTTCCTGACATACTATAAAAATCGATAAACATCCGTTGTGTGACCAATTAACCAAACGCCTAGTGAGAGTTTGTTGTTGATTAATTTACAATCAGGAATGGAATTTTTAATTAATTTCCTGCGTATAAAGTGTCTTTTAAAATTTCTATGTAGCGAAATTTGGCTATTACTCGTTTTTCCATTACTGTGATTACTCGTTACTCATTACTGCGTTACTCGTTTTAGTAACACCCGTGTGGTTGAAATGAGTTCAAAATCAATTTTCTTTAATAATTTTATTATTAAAAGTAGTGCAAAAAGTTCACTGTAAAACAAAATGTCATTGTACATGCCATGTACTTGAGTGTTTGTTTAAACTTAACAGTTCAACGTGCATAAATGGTTATTTTTTAAGTCATCAATCCCTAATGAAAGATAAATGATCAAATATAGGTACAAGAGACTTTTTAACATCATTTAATTTTTCTGGCCAGGGTCGACGTCTATACCTTGAAGTGCTTTCCTTGTTGTCTTTAGAAGCATAGTCCTTGTTTCACCCTCAATGCAGACGATTCTTGATTTCCAACTTTGGCTTGATTTTTAAGCAGTTTTACTGGAGGTATCTTCACGAAACGAAGAATACCGACAATGCTCAACGACTCATTCATTATGAGAAGTTTTTTGAAGCTACGAACCCAATTAAAAAGTCGTCTAAATTTGAAAATGTTTTCTGTGTCCTTCGTCTTTCGAGCAGTTTTTGAAACGACACCGGGCCCGAAAAAAAATTCAAACGTACGTTTTTTTCGCTTCAACCCGTCAAGATTGGCACAAATTAATGATCATGAAAATCGCTAAATTTTTACGAAGTTTCGAGAATAAGATTTTTAAGTTTTGCACTTAAAACTGCAAGGAAACTTGTAAATTTTGAGTTTTTAAAGTGTCAAGTTGGCGCCAAAAAGCAATCAGCCAATCAGCATCGCGATGTACACGGACGGACGGACGGACGGAAGTGACGTATATCTCAAGCCATGAAAAATCAACTCAATGGGTTACCATTTTTTCTAAAGTATGGTGCTCCGCTATGAACCAATGAAATGGCACTATTCAAGTTTTATATTGTAACTCAGTAGAATCTTAGTGTAACTTGGAACAGTGACATTTCATGGGGTCATACATGAAATAGTAACCGACAGCTGCGCTCATTTGCTTAAAAGGAAAAATTCTGAGTTCCGTGAAAATAAATTTTTTAGGGTATAACTGAAGCGCTCAATTACACTTGGCAATCCCCCACCAACTAAACTAGCTAGTTTAATAACTAATCAAACAAGTTTGTCGAGTTTGTCGATTACTCTTTCCAGTCATCGTGAGAAGACAAATTTCAAACCACATTGCTAGGAAATTTTAATCCAACCAGGTGTTTACCTTAAGGAATGAATGGAAATTTGTAACACGGTATGAGAAGAGAGATAACTTACTGACCTTTCGAGCCTTAGCTCTTAACTTCGAAGTAAAAAAGGTTTTTACCTTGTTTAGTTGTGTGGTGCGCACTGTATGAGCAACTAAATTTTAACCTTGTTTAGTTATACCATGCACTTTTAAACATGTTGAACTGTGTGACTACGTTGTATAAGATGCTTCTGAGGGACAACATTAAAGCGTTAGACTTCGTAATTGTACGTTTATCAAGCCGGCCAGGGCTCTGGTCTTGTCCACCGTAGAATCAACAATAAACACTGAAAAAAAACAAGGGAAAGCTTCTCGAAAGACCGGGCAACTCCTCGTAGTCCACTTTGGATCTTGTCTTGAATCCTTAAAAAATCATATCGAAAGTTTTCCCATGTATATGAACACAGAAAAGCACAGAAAGCCAAAATCAGCAAAAGTAGTAAAAATCCAGAAAATAATATTTTGAAGATGAATTTTCATTCAGGAAAGAGTTGTAAGCGAAACAAAACTGTTTTTAGGTCTATTTGCCGTATGATAAGCTGAACGAACTTCATAAAGCATTTTGTTGACTGACTTAATAGAAAACATGGCGAATAATATCGTTTGTTAATAATATCAGGAAAGACGTTTAGAAGTTTTTTTGCATACTTTTTTACTGATAACCTATCCCATATATTGAAATCTGAACAGTTTTCTGTAAATTACAGGCTAGGTTTACGTACCCTTACGTAACGGACTGCACGAGAAAGAGGCTCAGCTCAGTTAATGTAGCATTAACGTTTCAATGCTATATATTTTCTTCCAGATGTCTGCTTTCTTCAGCGAACTTGAAGATCGACTGGACTGCAATATTGGCAAAGTTCGATTCATGAAATTTGTGATTAACATTCTCTTGGCTACACATCTTTGTGGGTGTCTTTGGTTCTTTGAGGCGTGTTATGGCGATCGGTGAGTAATTAACATGACAGGCCATGGGTTTTACACCACTTTAAGCCACTGTAGGGAACTGTAGGCCAATGAATGTAAAGGGATTTCTTTTGACAGTTCAATGTATGCACCAGGGTCTATACCTCCCCTGGCGTCCAAGGATGATGACATGATAACGATCTGATATTACGCCCAATGTCAGTAGCTCCCCCTCCCTCCCCTCCCTTCCCTTAGCGTCCGAGGATAATGCTAGTTATGGTAACGATAACATTACGCCCAATGCCAAAAGTTCCCCCTCCCTCTCCCCCCTAACGTCCAAGGATGATATAATTGTTCACGATAGCGAGAACGATGACTATTTCTTTATTCAAAGGAGCTGTACTAGTGGTAGCTGGGCCGGACACATTGGTAACGTGACAGTAGGAGCCGATCAATACATAGCGTCAGTATACTGGGCCGCTGCCACCATGTCATCTACGGGTTACGGCGACATCCATGCACACGATGCTTCCAGTCAAATGATAGCTGTGCTTGTTATGATTGTTGGTTTGTTGTTGTATGGTTATTGTCTTAGTAGCATTGCTGCTACTTTGGCTAACACTGCCTCTCCCAAGTAAGTACTGCCTTCTTGTGTATGACATATTAGAACCGCAATAGAGTGCGATAGTTAGCTGTCGTGCGAGTGCTTTTTCCAATTGGCGTCACGTGCAACACATGACATAATTGTACTCTAATTGTTTGGTTGGTTATAATAATAATAATGGAAACTTTATTTTCATTTTTCATTGTAAATCTCTCTATAAAAGGTAACTTACAATTGGCTACTTGAAATTGACATTTATAATGAAAGCGATTAATATGAAACTAAACAAAACGAAAAACAAAAATGAAATAATAAAGAAACTTAAAATTTCATCAATTCGGGATTTTCCCAATCTTTGTTTCTTTTACAAAAGATAAAATACGTTGATCTAATGGCAATGTTGACTATTTTCCTAATTATGTACAGTTTATATTTCTTCTCAAATCCTAGCTCATCTATCATGTCTAAAAAAGAAGTACATTCAGTCGAGAAAACTCCGAGGCAACTGATTGAGAGATTAACAAATTTTACAGATTTAAAACTATTGTGTAATGCTGTAAGAAGAGTTTTGTACTTTAAGTATTTTCTGTTCACATTCTTTGTTAGGTTGGATTCAAAACCAACAGTCAATTCTACGATGTATAGGCAGTCATTTGTTTTTATCAGCAAGTCGGGTCGATGAGCTTCACCAGTGATTACTGAGGGGTTTTTATATCCGTCGATGTCAGCGTAAAGAGAAGATCTGTTAATTTCAGGTTGTAATGATGTCGCAATGAAGTTAACGATGGAATCATGTCTCCAGGTGAAACGGTTGAGATAGTGCTGGCACCCTGAAACAATGTGATTAAGTGATTCTGATGAACAGCAAACAGTCCGGTTCATATCCAGTTTTGGAGATATTTTGTAAATACTACTTCGGCCAATCAGAGTTGAGGAAATGTGGTTACTATAACAACTGTCAGCTTAAATCATTGATGAACACCACATTTATGATACTCAATTTACAAATTCCATGTTTATGCAGTTACCTTATATTCAATCATATTTTTACAATAACCTCAGTTTTGTAAAACTCTCTACCTTGCCTATCCGGCAAATTAGAATACACATGAGTAAGGAATAAATGTTCTCATGTTAATTTGAACTGTTTTGATTTTGCCGCGGCGATTTCATCGCTGCTGAGAATTAAGTAAATTCTGATAACAAATAAAGGCCAAATTAGGATTGAGATAGTTAAAAACTTTATTCTATCACATCGAGCACTGAATAGGCTTCAAAGGGCTTTCAAAGAGAGCCACACAACGAATAGTTTTAGCAAGTTCAATGAAAATATTTATAGCTAACTTTGAATTCATGACCTTTGGCCGTCAGTCTGTCACGGCAACTCATGACTCTTGCAACAATCGAAAATATCGTTAAAACCTATCCAAAAATTCTTGAGCTGCTCCAAAACTTTATCTTTACGATAGCGATTGTCCAAGAATCCAAAATGAATTGATTTTGGCCATCCAAAGAGATCCAAGGACTCGAGATTTACAAGCACAATTCTTGACTGGCAAATAGTTCAGCCGTCCTCAAATTTAAACAAGTCTTGGCCCATTCACTTTTGGGCTGGCACCCAAACAAAACCATCACTGTCTTGTGCAAAAACTCAAATCCTTTCAGAAAATTATGGCAAACATTTCTTTAAAAGCGCGGAAGATAGTAAAACCTTCGAATTAGTGTATAGTGACAACGGTATTTTTATTGCTGAAAGACCCGTAACTTGAACTTGAGCTCGTTAATATGACGTCTTCGAAGCTTTGTCTGACATTGAAAAGACACCACGGGATACCTGCATAATAATAGACTTCACAGCTTGAAAAGTGCTGTGGATATGCATTGCCATTTCAAAGAAATAAGGGAAATTATAGAGACAACTTGATCTTATTTACACACTCCATTTTGTCACGCCAGTCATATCTCCAAAACTGGATATGAACCGGACTGGCAAAAGGAGCACTCACATGTGGCCGATAGGCCCCATGTTACTAGATTCTTGCGTGTGGGTAGTGAATTGTTGATGTATCGTATGGCAAAATTAATAATGTTCCTAGGAAGATTAACGTGAGCGGCAGACCAGATAATTAATAATAATAATAATAATAATAATAATATTATTATTCTACGATCAGTCAGTCAACTGAGGGACAAAGGAGCAAGCTCCTGGCTTAACGCAATGCCGCTTGTGGACCAAGGCCTAGCTCTTAACAAACAAGAATTCAGAGATTCTCTTCGCCTAAGGTACAACATGATCTTGCCTGATTTACCAAGCCTTTGTGTTTGTGGTGAAAGATTTTCCGTCGGCCACGCTCTCTCGTGTAAAAAAGGAGGTTTCGTTGCACAAAGACATGATGGTATTCGCAACCTTCTGGCAACGCTTATTAACAAGGTTTGCAAGAACGTTGAAATTGAGCCCCATCTTCAGCCTCTAGACAATGAAAGGTCACCTACTATTTTCCAAGATCAAGAGGACGAGAAGAAACGGAAGTACCTGCAGAGGATTTTGGACGTTGAAATGGGTTCATTTACACCCCTTGTATTAGGAACTAACGGCGGAATGGGAACAGAATGCCAACGTTTCCTGAAAGAACTAGCTGTGAAAATTGCAACGAAAAATGACGAGATACAAGCAAGAAAAATACACAGAACTAAGAGCAGGCATAAAGAACATCTACAGAGACTGTACAGTTACCCAAAAGAACGTTGTATTTGATTTTCTCGGAGGTTATCACCATCTATTAGAGAAAGAAATGAACTCTGTGACAACGAATAGCCAAGAAACAGACTATCTCCTTAAGAAATCACAAAAATGGATCCTTTCCCAAAACGCAGAAATTACAAAAAAATTCTATGAGTTCACAAAATAGCAAATTAAAAAAAAGTGATGTTTAGCATATAAGAAAAAAATACAACAAAGCACAGGTGCATTCCCGCTTTGTTGCATGTAATTAGGATTTGAATTGAAAACAAAATAAAGATGCCATAATATATTTTGAGAGGAAGTCCCTATCACCTTAAAGTGCTTTTCAAGAGAGTCCTCATACAATATATTACATGATAAAAATTAAAAACGAAATAAAAACTAATAGAACAATAATGATATCAAGCTATAATAAAATACAACCCTAAAATAAAATTGAATTAAATCAAAATGTTCTCATCACTATAACGGTCTATAAATTATTAAAAATCTTCCTTTTAAAATCTAAAAACGAAGATGATTCCTTAATATTAACAAGCAACTCATTATATTCCTTAATATAATGGTAATTACTTCTGAACTTAGCCCAATTTGTATTACATGATGGAAGTCTAAAAAGATTCTTTGACCTAGTGCTATATGAATGGACATCCTTAGCATAAATATTAGGAAATTGTAACATACAATAGTTATTATATCTGACCGTGAATTAGCCTGCATTGCATCTGGACTAGACTTATCTTTTGTTTAGTTCGTCTTTGAAACAGCGCAAAAAACAAAACGGTGTTCTGAACACCCTGTGACTTACACGATTATATATAATAGATTCTGATTGGTTCTCAGTGATGCTTAATCTTCTACCAACTCCTATTGGATATTGGCACGGTCGCGCGTACGTGTCTCCAATTTCGCATCAAACTTCGATTATCCAATGGGAGTTTGTGTAAGAATGAGCATCACTTAGAACCAATCAGAATCAATTATGTATAATCGTATAAGGCACAGAGGGTCCAGAACACGATATCTTGCTCTGTTTCGCAGGCGGACTAGACGAGAGATCAGTCTGGATGCATGCAACACAGGTTAACCTTGGAAGTGAAGAAGTAAATTATGCCATTTTGTATTTCTCTACTAAACTACTTGTTAACTTCATTATCATGCTCATTATCATAATATCACAATGGAATTATTTCTTATATTTACACCTTGTTCTTGTTCCTACAGAGTGGAGTTTCTAGAACGAATCAACGCCGTACAAACATTCATGGAAAACCAAGGCCTCTCACCTGACCTGATCTACCAAGTCTTGCGATATCTGAGAACGCTATGGGAAATTCACAAGTAAGTGAGAGCTTCAAGGCGCGATCATTTAGGGGATTAGTGCAGGACGTACGCACCCCCTCTTGAGATGAGCTGGGTCCTTTTCTTCTCGACACTTTTCCAAAGCGCGAAAGGACTGAGAAGAAGTTAGTCAGGAAACGGAAAGGCACAAAAATTCCGGTTCACCAGTTTCAGATGGACCAACGTCAATATTTTTTGTATGAGTTATCTTGGTTAGTTGAACAGGCAAATACCAGCGCTCAAAGAGAGAGTAATAATTAAGTGTAAACCAACTCTGCTTTATTAGAAAGGACATTAAGCACACATTTTACTCGGGCTTCCACAGATACTGGTCACCTTACATTTTTCAACTGCATGATCATTTTTTTAGGGGAGAGGTGATTCCACGATCCAAGCGTCTTATGGAGGACATGCCTGTTACTCTACAACAAGATGTTTGCTCTGAAGAATCTAAAGAAATCATGTCGATGGTAATTATATCAACACAACCCAAACCAAACTACACAAAAAACGATACCCAACACACTATAGCATACCAAATTATGCCACAACACACCACACGATACCACCACACACTATACCATACCAAACCACCATATCACAACACACCACACAATACCACCACACACTATACCATACCAAACCACACATACCACAACCACTACACGATACCCAACACACTATACCATACCAAACCACACATACCACAACCACCACACGATACCACACACACTATACCATACCAAACCGCACATACCACGACACACTATACCATACCAAACCACACATACCACAACCACCACACGATACCACACACACTATACCATACCAAACCGCACATACCACGACACACTATACCATACCAAACCACACATACCACAACCACCACACGATACCACACACACTATACCATACCAAACCGCACATACCACGACACACTATACCATACCAAACCACACATACCACAACCACCACACGATACCACACACACTATACCATACCAAACCACATACCACGACACACTATACCATACCAAACCACACATACCACAACCACCACACGATACCACACACACTATACCATACCAAACCACATACCACGACACACTATACCATACCAAACCACATACCACGACACACTTTACCATACCAAAGCGCACATACCACGACACACTATACCATACCAAACCACACAATACCACAAAACACCCCACCACATCATACCATGCCATACCCTCCCTAAAATAGAAATAAACATGCCATGGCCTGCAACACCATACCACACCACACCAATCACACCACATTACAGCACTCCACACCATACAGCACTAAACGATAGACTAGATGTTGTATGAGTGTGAAACGGACCGCGCCGTGCCGTATTAACTATAAAAACATTCGAAATTCCTGCCGTAATCGTGCCGTGACCGCGTGGTGCCATTTTAACAGTCATACGAAATCTAATCTATTACATCATACCATACCATACCATACTACTCCACGCATAACTCCACACCACACCATCCACGCTACACCGCATTATACCACACTGCATCACAACACACAATACCACACAACACTACATCACAACACACAATACCACACAACACTACATCACAACACACAATACCACACAACACTACATCACACTTAGCCATATCAGATAATAATAATATAATAATAATGTATTTGCTTGGTACGCATCTAAAAATCTCGATAAGATAAGACCACACTACACCATATCAAACCACACCACCTTTATAACACCAACTTTCTCGCTTTACAGGTCCCAATCTTTATGCAGACTGAGGACAGTTTTCTACGACAACTTTCCTTGAAGACAACGTCATATCTTTTCAACCCAGGTACAAAAGACCATTTTATTGTTTCATACCGAGACAAAATAAATCATCCAATTCATGTCTAACTGCAACCAAGGAAAGCCAGAATTAGTCTTTTGTTTTATGCTTGTTAACCTTGGTATCAAGTAGAATATTATAATTTAGAAAGTTAATCTATGGAGACTAGTTTCCACTTCTCCTTCGCGTAAGACCGAGCCTCCTCACTGAGATGTTACGTTGAGTATGACACTCTCTCAAAACTGGCACTGCTAAAAGGCAGACTACGACTTTGCCGGTTTCTAGCTTGCTAGCTTAATTGCTTGCTTGCTTGCTTCTTTTTTCTAAATTATATTTAGGATGGCCCATAAAGCTTATACAAATTAAACATACTTCGTTCATTCGTTACCAGGTGACTTTATTGTGTACGCGGGCGATATGGGCCGAGAGATGTATTGTGTGAGAAGAGGTATGGTAGATGTGATCAGTGATGATGGAATCAAGCTCGCTACACTTGGACCTGGAGGATTCTTTGGAGAGGTAGGTACTAAGGAGCACATTATTGAATATTTTGTTTATATCCTAAAAGTAATTAAAAACATTGATATAACGAACGAAGTATTAAGGGACTGTAATATTTGTTTGTTATATCAGGGGTTCGTTATTGATCGGGGTTAAAATCCATACACCTTCTGTTTGACGGTGTGGAGGAAAATGTTTCGTTATATTGGATTTAACATTATATTAGGGTCGTTATATCGAGGTTATCGGGGTTCGTTATATTGGGGTTAACGTGATATCGGGGTTCGATATATATTGGAGTTGACATCAAGTATATTAGGGTCTGTTATATCGAGGTTATCGGGGTTCGTTATATTGGGGTTAACGTGATATCGGGGTTCGATATATATTGGAGTTGACATCAAGTATATTAGGGTCTGTTATATCGAGGTTATCGGGGTTCGTTATATTGGGGTTAACGTGATATCGGGGTTCGATGTATTGGAGTTGACATTATATTAGGGTCTGTTATATCGAGGTTATCGGGGTTCCGGTTATATTGGGGTTAACGTTATATTTGGGATTCACTGTACAAAAGTATGGTATTTAGTCAGCGTGCCTTTTAGAAGATGAGACTAACTACAGCAGTTTTCGTATGACTGGGAAAACCGCTGGGAAAACCGTACGGTCACAGCACGGCACGCACGGTTACGGCAGGAATTTTGAACGTTTTTCACGGCACCGCACGATCAGAGCACGACGCGGGCCGTTTCACAGTCATAGTAAGTACGAAAACTGGTTTACATGAAAAGCATTCACGATAAGTTGACTCCTATATATTTACAGGATTAAATATTAAAGCAAATTAACACACTGAATGAACATGACGTAAGCTATACGTCACAACATGCCTGTTATATCAGAAAATGTCGTTATTGTACCGAAAATTATATCCTCTTAACTCTTTAGCCGGCTACTCATTATTATTGTCACTGAGGCTCTGTTTATATGGCGAAAAGTTGTCCCGGTTATACCCGAGACAGTCCTCCCTCCCGAATTTCCCTGGGCGAACTAATGTTCCATATATTTCTTTGACAAATTCAACCTAGCGTTTATGTGAAGATTTAACTCGTCTCGGTTTGGCGAGACAACTTGGGGGGCGAGATAACTTGTCTCGGCTGGTAGGGTAACCCTGAGAGGCGAGACAACTTTTTCTCACATAAACACATAACTCGCCTTCCCGGGGCGAGACAACTCAAACATGATATGCGCGCGCATGATATGCAAGCTAATTTTCCAGCTAAAACTGCAGTTAAGGTTGGGTTTACTGTGTCCTCAAGAACCAGGGGCCCGTTTCTCAAAAGACCCGATAACTTTACGGACCCGTTAACCTAAATAAATCGAATAAGTTAACGGGTCCGTAAAGTTATCGGGTCTTTTGAGAAACGGGCCCCAGGTTTTATAAAACTCCATATAAACGCTTTGGAAAATTATCTCGTGGGGGGGGGGGGGGGGAGGAAGGGGGGGAGGATACCCCAGACAACTTTTCTGATATAAACAGGCCTAACTGCCGTTAAATATAATTCAAAATAATATGTAAATTATGTGGGGGGAGGGGGAAGGGGGAAGGAAAAAGGAAATGCCAAAGGACTCAGTAGTAGTCATTACGAATAGTTTTCCGACAAATGTCTGTGAGTTTCCGGATTCATGCGTTCCCGAGTCCCGAGTCCAGTTTATGACTTAATTAATCGTAATTTGTGTCTTGTAGGTTGGCCTAATCTACGGTGAAAGTCGGCTCGCTTCTGTTCAAGCCAAGACTTACTGCCAGATTCTCATGCTAACGAAGTCTGACTTAGATGACGTCTTACTGCACTTCCCTGTGGTTGGCAGGTAAAACTATGTGATAGCATGTCTCATACGTTTGTAGTGAAAACATCCCAAAAGGCATAGAGCGTATGACTGGGAAATCGACACCATCACCGCACGTACGGTACGATTACGGCAGGAATTTCGAATGTTTTATAGACATCACGGCACTGACACGGTTACGGTACGGCGCGGTAAGTTTCCCATGCACTCATACAAAATCCGCTCTGTGCCATTTCTAAATGGTGTACTTAAAATACAAAGAGAAAACTCGAAATTCCTATTTTGTACCTAATTTCGTCGAGGCCATATTATTACTATTGATATTAAGAAAGTAAAATTAACTGGTTTCTTGAGGTATAAGTGAGACATGTGCGATTTCGTCCCAGTCTGAGTTCGTCACGTGACAGGTTTCATCCCGAGACGAAATTACTCGTTCTGTTAGGAATTACTCATGTTATCGTAAATGTCCCTGGATGATTTCAGCTACGAAATCATTGCGCTCACCATATAAACGCTAAGTGGTTTGTTGCATAGACGAAAACAGAGTATCATTTTATTTACAAATGATAAAGAAAAAAATTACACCTCAGAAAACGCACTCACGCAATTCACTTATAGTGTAGCAACTGAGCCGCCTTTAGTCTCCATAGGTCAAATATTTATTGATAACAGCGAAATTGTCGGCCACAAATTATTTACTCAGCGCGGGACATGGCCTTGCCGGGCTAGTTCTGAAATGAACTTTCTTTTCCGTTGTCGTTGTCATTGTCACAAAATACAATAAATTCTCTAAAGCGCATGCTCAGCATCAAGGACCGTCGGAAGGTTCGCATGGGTTCGCACACACTCCAGCAAAACACACTCCAGCAAAAAGAAGCTCTGTGTAGCACATTCTGTTATTACAATCTCTGTGCTTTTCTTATCTTTGCTTTCCATGACAGACAACTCGGCGAGGCTGGAGAGAACAGTGAACATCTAAAGACCATACAGAAAGCTGCTATTGACTCATCTCGACATGCCGTTCGACGTCTCTCTGTTACTGTCAAAAAGAAAACCCCGTCACGTGATTCCTACTCAATAGCTAGTAGATTGCAGACAAAGTCTTCGGCACATATAGCTTCCTGTGGAGAAAGGTAATGTATGTGTATCGCCAACTTCCGGTCACGGAGACCGCAGTACTTCAGCGGAGTACACCAAACAATTTACTGTATCAAAGGTCAATCATTAACTTCAACTGCCCAACTGCATCCACATAATGTTATACATTGCCCGCACAAAAATCGAAGTCAATGGTGCAGAGATTTAACTTTTCCTTTTTTCCTAAAACCCTCCACTTTGACCGTTTTTGCCTGATATCTTTGTTATGCTTTGTGTGCATCGATGCGCAAAAATTGAATTTGGCTTAACTAATTCAAAATAGGTATTTTTTTCTGGCAGTTTTTCTGGCCATGGATCAGTCCTGAGTGAGTGTCCTAGCCTCAGATTTAGCAAACGTGAAAACGCGACACGAAATGACGAATATATCAAATATATCAACAACCTTTCCCTTTGCTGCTAGCACACTTTCCAATAAATCACAATTGATCCATGAAGTTGATGATGATGATTGCGTTATTTCTAATATCAAAACATTTCATTTGCAGTGAAATTAAAATCCTGCATCAAGTCGATAAGAATGAAGAGTACAAAGGGCCGTTCCGTGATCTTTCACCCATCGCAAGAATTCTGTCTTTTTGTCTTATGAGGTGCAAAACATTACTCATTGCTTAGTAGGATACGTTTAGGCTAGCACTTATATAACGATACTTCGTATGACGTATCCTTTATTATTCATGCGCCTTCCAAAGTTCGATAGGTTGTTTAATAAATGCATCTTAATATTAAATGTGATTGTGAAAATGGTTGACAGAAAAATTGCGCAATCCAAGAAAAATGTTTTTTTGATGGAATATTGGAGTGCTGAGTAAGGAAGAGAGGTTTGTTTCGTCTTTACCTGTACAAGGTATAGATTTACCTATGTCTCTGTTTATGCTAATAGGAAAAGTATCATCCCAACAACCACATGGTTTAAAGTATGGCAAATATTAACAGAATGTATAGCTGCTATCTACATGGTTACTCTGATACTACAAGCTGCTTTAATGCACGTAAGCGTATCTCTCTGGGTGTTGAACTACGTCTTTGATCTCATCTTCTTCATCGATATGTAAGTATCTGGTTCTGTACAGAGAAGTTTATAAGATAGCTACAATATAACGTGCGATCTTATTGGTTAATTAGCGTGCATGGGCGCGAGACCACATTCATGTTTTGTGGAGTACTTTTTTGTTTTCACCACATTTTGACGTCATCTGTGCATTTGTTTGGGTGCAGACATATGGAATCTATTTCTCAAATAACAAATGCATATTTGAGCTTATTTCGGTTCCATAGTTACATCAAGTTCCACGTGGCGTATTTCAACCAGAAAGGCATCCTTGTCACCCACCCACTCATGACAGCAAGAAAATACATCAGGTATGTATGACGTCATATGTAGTTTCAGTGGCGGATCCAGAGGGGGTTCCATGGGTTCCATGGAACCCCCCTTGAAGGTTTTAAGCCATTTTTGTCAAATATCGACCAAAGAATAGAGTGTTATACACAGCTGGCTTTAAAAAATGGAAACCCCCTTGGAAAAATACTGGATCCGCTACTTAGTTTATATTACGTAGTGACAACGGTGTACATACTTCATGACGTCACAATAGCCAAACTCTTACACTCACTGATGACCTAAGCATAAGTCCAAGTACTGAATTCCCCCAGAATCATCAGGTTCGGCTACATAAGCTTTCGTTTCTTGGATCTTTAAATGCCGCCAGTGCTTATGCTTATGTCACTAGTGAAAAGACAAGCACTGCTAATGAGTAGTACATTACTGAGTCTGTGTGTGTTGCTTGTGCTTGTGCTTATGTCACTAGTGAAAAGACAAGCACTGCTAATGAGTAGTACATTACTGAGTCTGTGTATGTTGCTTGTGCTTATGCTTATGTCACTAGTGAAAAGACAAGCTCTGCTAATGAATAGTACATTACTGAGTCTGTGTATGTTGCTTGTGCTTATGCTTATGTCACTAGTGAAAAGACAAGCTCTGCTAATGAGTAGTACATTACTGAGTCTGTGTATGTTGCTTGTGCTTATGCTTATGTCACTAGTGAAAATACAAGCACTGTTAATGAGCAGTACATTACTGAGTCTGTGTATGTTGCTTGTGCTTATGCTTATGTCACTAGCTAGTGAAAAGACAAGCTCTGCTAATGAGTAGTACATTACTGAGTCTGTGTGTGTTGCTTGTGCTTATGCTTATGTCGCTAGTGAAAAGACAAGCTCTGCTAATGAGTAGTACATTACTGAGTCTGTGTATGTTGCTTGTGCTTATGCTTATGTCGCTAGTGAAAAGACAAGCTCTGCTAATGAGTAGTACATTACTGAGTCTGTGTATGTTGCTTGTGCTTATGCTTATGTCGCTAGTGAAAAGACAAGCTCTGCTAATGAGTAGTACATTACTGAGTCTGTGTATGTTGCTTGTGCTTATGCTTATGTCACTAATGAAAAGACAAGCACTGCTAATGAGCAGTACATTACTGAGTCTGTGTATGTTGCTTGTGCTTATGCTTATGTCACTAGTGAAAAGACAAGCTCTGCTAATGAGTAGTACATTACTGAGTCTGTGTATGTTGCTTGTGCTTATGCTTATGTCACTAGTGAAAAGACAAGCTCTGCTAATGAATAGTACATTACTAGTATTACTGAGTCTGTGTATGTTGCTTGTGCTTATGCTTATGTCACTAATAATAATAATAATAATAATAATGACTTTATTTATGTGTCACATCGTTCTAGCTATTTTACAATAACTAATTGGGGACACCTATCTAAAACCCTTTGTAAAACTACTAAAATGTATATCCCAATCCATACCCTTTCACTAATGAAAAGACAAGCACTGCTAATGAGCAGTACATTACTGAGTCTGTGTATGTTGCTAGTGGTTATGCTTATATTACTAGTGACAAGACAAGCACTACTGCTGTTGCTTGTGCTTATCTTGATATCAGTAGTGATAAAACACGCATGTCATAATTTCGTCTAATTAGATATTTTGTTTCAGAACTAACTTCTTTCTAGATCTTCTCTGTTGCTTGCCAACTGATATAATAGTTCTTGCGATGTGGCCCGAGCAATATGGTAGGTGACTCATCCAAGATGTATTTCAAATTTACCAGCAAAATGGAAATTTGTGCCTCAAGCATGCACATAGTATTTTCTCTAAACTAAAAAGCCAAAATAGTTTGCTCCTTTTGTTTTGTAAGATAATGAAGGTGTTTACTGATCAATATCAACATCTTAATCTATCTTAGGTGTGTTACGCGCGCTTGCTTTTGCAAGACTCAACCGCTGCTTACACTTCTACAAACTTGTAAGTACAGTAACAAATTAGTTCTTGGCTTTTTACCTCTTTTTGTTAATAAGTAGCGTGTTGCGCGGTTGGACATGTTACAGGAAAAGCTACAGGAATATTTTCATTATGACTTTATTACTCGTAGTACATTTGTTTCACATCTTTCTGTTAATGTAAAGGCTACTCTTATCTACAGATCCAGTTTTTTGGATACATGGAGGAACAGCTGGGAGGAAGGGCAAGCTTTTTCAGGTAAAATAGTGTTAAATTCTGCAACTTAGGAAAGAATGGGTCAGGGGCGTAGCTAAGGGTTGCCGGCTCCTTTAGTATTTAAAGATTTTTGAAATTGCACGATATAGAAAAGTCGAAACAAGTGAGGTCACCGACTATGAATCCGAACTTCATACCTCAGAAAGTTGTGTTCTAACCAACTAAAACATTCTTTTGGATAGTTTTGTTCATTCCTAAATATTAATCATAGCTGCGTCTATTTTGCTATGTGTATGCTAACACTCTTTTCTTTGTTCTATTTTCAGGCAGATAAAGTTCGCGCTATACATGGGTCTATTTACTCACTATGTTGCATGTGGTTGGTTTATATTGGCTTGTGAAGGTCAAAACTCCGGTTATCACCAGTGTAAGTCAACGTCGTGGGTACAGAATCTGGATCACGTCTTAGGTAGGGTGGTTTACTTTTCTTTGCGGAGGAAAATGATAATACTGAGCGTCGTCGTTACCGGTCTTCGCGTGATCTTCCAGGAGGTGGACGGTGTGCCCTCTCCCCCTCCCTCTTTGTGTTCTACGGGTATTAATTAAAGGCTACATCGAGCTACGAAGTTTAGAGAGAAGTTGAAACAAGGACGTTATGTGAATCTCGTGTTGACAGATTCGAACCGTGTCTTTTTCTTAGCGGGTAGTGATGTTCTGTTTCTGAAAGTGTTGTCGTCGTCATCGTCCTTGTTGTTGTTGTTGTTGTTGTTGTTGTTGTTGTTGTTGTTGTTGTTGCTGCTGCTGTTGCTGCTGCTGCTGCTGCTGCTGATGATGATGATAGTGGCTGATGATGTTGTTGGTCGTCATAGTGATGGTTTTTGTGATAGAGAGGATATAATGGTCAGTGACTCTTCTCTAACGTTAACCATTCTAAGCAGTACCTACATGTATGTACAGGATACAACGACACGGTGTTTGAACGCTACCTCACTTCCTTCTACTGGGCAGCAGCGACGTCTGCTTCTGTTGGCTATGGAGATTTGCACGCAATTATTGTTGAAGAGGTGAGGCTTACAGTACATTGTTTCTTCTGTTTCTTTGTGTCCCTCTCTAATTCCCTTCTTCCTTCCTTTCTCCCTTTCTTCCTTATTCCCTCCCATCCTTCCTTATTCTTATTAATTTCCTTCCTTCCATCCTTCCTTCCCTTTCCTTCTCTTCCCGTCCTTTCTTCCTTCCCTTATTTTTGCCGTTTTATCGTTGGTAAAAATTTGATCAAAAGTGTTCGCGATAGATAAAAGGCGCTTTAACTTATCTTCGCTTCTGCATATAACTGGCCCTTATGTTCTTTCCATTTACTTCTTATTTACAGCTACTTACTGTTACCGGTTTACAGGCTTTGGCACAAATAGTACCAGATGCTAATCAGCATATATGTGCAATAGTGTGTAACACTTAAAGATCAAAGATTCCTGCACTCTAAACCAGATTTATAACAATTTTTACATTAACTTGTTTGAAATGTTTTGCTCTTTTTATAGAATTCTTTAAAAATGAAATTGTAGCTACAATTGTGACAAATAGAGTCTGGTACTATCGTTTGGCATATTAGTGTTCATAAAATCGGTCTTTAGGCCGGTGCAGATCGATGCACTAGAAGTGAAAATAAGTCGCGTTAAAACACTAATTAAGTGCCTTGATTTCTGTATCTAGATGACCTATGCCCTGGTCTGTATGATCATTGGTATTGTATTCTATGGGTTCATCATTGCTAGTGTTGCCGCTGGTCTAGCTAACGCAGACGCACAGAGAGCTCGTTACCAAGAACGTCTCAGCGCCATCAAAAACTTTTTAGAGGTACTGAGATAAAACCAATAATAAGTAACTGTTTATTTAAGTGTCCATTGATTTTATCATTTGCGCACTAATTGAGGGACACTGTACTCTCTCACACACTACCACATATGGTGGTCAGATGATGATGATGATGATAGTGGTGGTGGTGGTGGTATTTAGTGGTGGTGATGGTGATTGCGGAGTTTGTGATAGATTTCTTTAATTTATGTTAATGATAAGTCCTTTTTTGTTAATTTGTAACAGGATCAAAATGTCAACGAGAATCTACGCAACCGTATCGTAAAGTTAGTACTGTATATAATATAGTATGCCCTATTCTGGACAGATCTTGTTAATTAACTTATAATACACTATACAAAATTACTCGATTCTGATTGGACGAGAGGAGTACAATTATATCGTTAATTGTACTCTGCAGAGTACCTATTAAGTCGCTATGGCAACGAAATTTTGTATAGTGTATTATAAATAAAAAATCGCACGATCTTCTCGTACAATTCAGAATTAATAGTTACTCGTAATGTTTTGAAAACTCTCAAATAGGACTCGCCTAAAGGCTCGTCCTATTTTGAGAACTTTCAAAACATTACTCGTACCTATTAATTCCGAATTATACTCAAGATCGTGCGATTTCCTATACAAATATAAACAAACAACAAACAGCTTTAAGCAACCTTGAGTAAAGGAGAAATCTTGACGCAACAATGACATCGATTATAAACTGAAACCGCATGGAAAGAAAGCTGTTGAATATTTTATCCTAGCCATTGCGAGTGCATACCGTATGGATTTGCTACCGAGCACTTGTCGATTTCTATGATTGATATTTTTATCGTAGCCATTACGAGTAGAAAAGGATTTGCTACCGAGCACTTATCGATTCCTATATATGATTGGTATTTTTTATCGTAATCATTACGAGCACAAAAGGATTTGCTACCGAACACTTATCGATTCCTATGATTGGTATTTTTTTATCGTAGCCATTATGAGTACATATGGATTTGCTGCCGAGTACTTATCGATTCCTATATTTATGTTGCAGCCATTACGAGTATATATGGATTCGCAACCGAGGTATCGACCCAAGCTCTCTGCTCCAAGGAGTACCAATGGCGTTACAAGCTGACATCACCCTTTGTCTGTACAAGGATATCATTGAAAAGGTAAGACTTCAAACCATGCGTGATACATGTTTGAGTAAGAGAATATTTCATATGACTATCAAAAAAGATCGTGCCTTGTCGTGTCTCAGCGTTCTGATTGGATAAGAGGTTGTTCATACACCATGTCGAGACGTATCACGTTAAGAACGTTGTCATAGTGCTCTCCCGCGCGAGGAGTCTACCTTTCTTGGTAATGCTAACCTGAAGAAACGAAGAAGCAAAGATTGACAAATAACTTGTGTGTTGGTATTTCCATCAAAGGTACCATTGTTTCAAGGGACAGAAATCGGTTTCTTAAAGATGTTATCTATGCACATCAACCCTGTATATTTCTTGGCCAAAGAATACGTTGTAAGGAAGGGCGATATAGGACAAGAGGTTTGTAACACGTCTTCACTATTTAACACACTAGCAAAAACACAATGTGGCAGATTCATTGTACTTCCATAAACAAATATCTAACATAATAAGACATACAAGACTTCCAAAAATGGCGGGGTTGCACCAGATCACCAGAAGGACTCGTAACGAGTTGATGAGGATGGGGCCAAAGTCATCATGGAATCAAATGTGTCTAAATGTATCCTGTAAAATATAGATAGAGAAAAGTGCGAGTAATTCAATATCTATACAGCTATACAAGTGTCGCCAGGTTTGCTTAAATTTATCCTGGAAAATGGTCCTTTGTGCCTCATTTCCATGAAAATGATCACCATTACAAGGCCATTTTTGAATGTCATCAATAGTCCACTTTCTAATTATATGTCCAATTATGTCAATCATAGTCCAGTTTCCATTTGCTAAAGTCTGCTGAGCTTCTTGACAAAGGCACACTTTTGCAGGGTTAGCCTACTTCAAGAAAGGCCCATACGATAAAAATCAATTAGTGTATTGTTCTTAGTCAAAATCTTTTGCTTCTCTCACCGAACTGATATAAACCAGATTATACCAATCTTGCGAGCCTAAAAACCGGATCTTGCCGCGTGCACATCCATATTAGAAGTCGTCCCCCCCCCGCCACACACACACACACACGTACACCCTACTCTACTGTTGTTGGTACAATTCAGTAGTATGTTTGTGTTTTAGATGTACTTTATCCATGAAGGTCAAGTCGAGGTCGTGTCTGAACATGAAACACCTATTGTATTCGATACCATGGGACCTGGAAGATTCTTTGGGGAAATCAGCATCGTTTTTAGTTGTCCTCGAACAGCCTCTATCAGGTTTGTTGATTGACTGGTTCCTTATATTTTTGTGTTTTTTTTTTTTTTTTTTTTCACTGCCTTTAACAGATTTATGCCATTTCGCAACTTTGTATGTATGAATCTCAATCTCTTGTGTTTCGTGTTTTTGTTCGGATTCCTTAGTTTTGTTCTTTGTTTATCATTAAAAACTTTCTGTCTGTCTGCCTGTCTGACGTCTGTCGTTTTACCATTCTCTATCAACCACTCAGCAATGCCGCACTGTACTTTGATGCAGTCACCATTGTTCAAGACAAAAGATTGAGTCTGTCGTCCCCTCCCCAAAACAGATACACGCATAAGTAGTCCTCCCCACATAAATACACGAACGCGAAAGAAAGCACCAGTAATTGTTCTCCTCTGTTTGCCAGGGCCAAAACAAACTGTGACGTCTTTGTGCTGACTAAAGCAGACTTGGATGAGGTATTGACACACTACCCTCTAATCAAGACCAAGATCCTAGAGACAGCTGAGGAGAGACAAAGAATGGTGGCCCAGAGAGCAGCTGCCTTCGCAGCCAAAAAGAAAGAGGAGGAAGACCGGAAGAGACAGGAAGAAGAAGACAGGAAAAAACGAGAGGAAGAGAACAAGGTAACCAAGTATTCTTGTCTTCGTTTACAGTCCTTGATGCAAGTCTCCATCGTGACCAAATTAAAATAAAAAAAATTAACTCTTGATTTATAGACGGAGCCAATTTAGCTTTCGCTACTCTTCCATTGGGCCGTCTTCAATCTCAAACTTACTACCTCTACATTAAATATTTTGCATGCAACGCTCAACTCACATATTGGTTTTTGCTGAGGGAGGAAAAACTGGAGAACCCGGAGAAAAAAAACCCTCGTGGCATGGTAGAGAACAACACATCAAACAAACTCAGATCACTCATGATCCAGCGCCCGAGCTGGGACTCGAACTCGGACCACAGTGGTGAATAGCCAGCGCTCTCACCGCTCAACCAACCATGCCACCCATATTGGGTGTGTGAGAGAACCTATCTTTCCCTGACCATTTATTTTAAGGACGTTCGCGGGAAAAAAAGTTTACCATGTTTTTTCCTTCATACTTCGCATGGTGAGATAATGTCATCATAGAAATTGAAAGAGCAAAGAAAAAATGGGGGTCACCGTGCTCGTTGAGGAGTGAGGTGACATCAAAGTGCACCCACTTTCTCGTAGAAGATCGCTTGCGCGCCAATCTATACGAGTCGAGCATAGAAGTCATTTTTTTGCAGAAAAACTAAATGGATTGCTCAATGTTTATTTACACGACCACTCAATAATCCATGGAATAATATTATGTGAAAATATTTGTAAATACTTAACAAATAGCTGTTGTTTTTAATTCGAATTGGCAGTCATGAGCGACGCTTTTGCCGCGACTTCGCTCAAAGTTGTCACGGAAATCCGTGTTTTTATTATGATTTTACCATAATATTTTTCTCAAATTTAGAATATTAACAGCCTATGTAATTCTTTGTCAAACACTGAAATAAAAAGTGGGGGTCACCGTATTCGTTTCCGAGATATTGAGCCGTAAGAGCCGCAAAGTTTGAAAATTTGGCCGCCATCTTGAATACCGAGAGGAGACTGGGTCCAGTAGAATCTTTTCCATCCTTTTTTCTGCAGTTTTTCAACCTGAACGATTTTTTTTCCTCGGTAAAATTCCTTTTTTTAATTTTTTTTCTTTTTTCAAATAATTTCCATTTTAAAAAAATCGAAAAAGTCATTACCGAAAAAAATTCTTTTCGGCCGCCATCTTGGATTTAGTTGAGGTAGCGCGCGCTAGCGTGCGCAGTAAAAGTGCGCGTGAACAATGCCCGCGAACGTCCTTAAGACCACCTTTTCGCGAATGATCTTCAAACAATGAATTGTCACGAGGGAATATGAACAAAGCCAAACTGCATGCAGCTAGATAAATATTCAGTGAACCATGATATTCTTATTAAATTCAGAGTTTTCTTTATAAAGAGGGAAAAGTGTTCTAAAAATAACCTAGTCCATCAGGTCGTCTCCGGAATAAATCCCAGATACAAGCTACTACTCATGGGCTCCTGATGTCGTCATTTCCGGCATCATTACCACACACTGTCGGGCTTTAGTTCTGAACAAGACGATATTTTTGTGACGCCAATCCTGCGTTTTCATTTACAGGACAGCGAGGGATCCAAGGAGGATGCTGACAAAGATACTCAAGAAAAGGAGACAGAAGAGCCAGATGAAACCACTCAAGAAGTTACTCAAGACACTCCTAAGCGCAATGTCTTCAAAACCTGTTTTACAGGATTCATCAACCTGTTTACCTCCCTGGTAATCCTTCCTGGAAGCAACCTGCGTCTCATCACATTGTTTAACTGTTTGCTCATCTTTGCTACCAGTATCACCATTACATACATGGTAAGTCTTGAAAAGAACTGTCAAAGTTAACACTTGGGAGGGAGGGAGTTGAGGCAAAGAATAGTCACTTATTGAACAGGGCCCGGTTGTTCGATAACCATGGGTTGTAACAACTCGGCCCAAGGCAGCAAGCGACAGCTTGAATATACTTTTCTAACTTTGTCCAAAGTTTAAATTCTTGATGTTAAAGAGAGCTCTGTTGAGGCTGAGGACGGACAAAGGGTGCGGATCTGGTCCATAAATGATTTGGTCAAACACCCGAGGGTGCCGATCAAATAAATAAAAAGGAATTACCCCCAGGGCAGAAATAGCTCGTTTAATTTTCATTGTGAACTAAAACGAGGATCATACCTCCATTTATGAGGACGTAAAAAGCTTTTCAATCACTATTAATCACGTGCTTTGATAGGTGCATTATACCATACATTACTTCCAGTTCTTTGTATAACGATGTAAGAGACTGTGACAACTATATAAGATACTAGGTCACGTGACGTTTTGTTACGATATGACGTCATCTATGCATTTTATAGAGTTTACTGAAGTCTGGTAGTTATGCGTTACAATAAATTATGAATATCATTTTTTATCCAGGCTGCCTTCCAAGACCATCCGCTGTTCTTGATTGTGTTCAACTACTTGTGTGAGGCATCTTTCTATTTGGAGGTGAGTGATGCAAAACCGATCGACAAGGCTATATTTTTATCCAATCACAAAATTTGAACATAGCCAAACTGACAATTTCATGGTACGAGGGAAACTAGTGATAGATCTAGAAATTCTTCCAAAAGTGACAAACAAGCGTTTGAACAGCCACGAAGTGGCTTTGCCATCATTTATTAACTAACTCATCAAGTATCACTACAGCAATGTTCGTATGACTGAGAAACGGACCGCGCCGTATCGTGACCGTGTCACGGTGCCGTGATATATGCCTACTCCGAGACCTAAAGTCGCCTTAAATCGCTCAAAGTCGTCTTAAATTGCACAGAATTGCCTTAAATCAACTGAATCATACAAATTGCCTGAAATTATGGTGGTTTAGGTCCCCTCGTGATGTATGTGAAAACACTTGAAATTCCTGCCGTAGCCGTGCCTTGCCGCAGTCCGGTCCTACCGTTTTCACAGTCATACAAAAACTGCTCTAAAATTGTCGTACTAAGAAGTTGTGTTCCTAATTATGGATTTTTTTCTTTTAAGATCTTTTTCAACTTCCACATGGCTTACATCGACAACGTTGGTGACATCATAACGGAACACAAGAGCCTGGTTCTGAATTACGTCAAGGGGAAATTTCGATTCGATATACTTGCTTCCTTTCCTATTGACATCTTTGCCCTGGCTGCACCTAGTGGCAAACAGTTGGAGATTTTGTCGTACCTCAGGCTTCTCCATCTCTTGAGACTTGTGAGGATGAAACAGTTCTTTTCTGAATACAGCAAGAAACTAGACGTCGAGTGAGTAGGGTTGTGTGACTTTGATGTTCTAAGGCTTGTATATTGCCTTTTCACAATTTTGGATCAATATTTTGTTCTTAATCCATACTTGACTTTCTCTTCTTTTGCTTCCGTCTTCTCATTATGTACTTCAAAAACAAAACACATGACGTGTTTCTTCCTTCCTTTTTTCTTTCCTCCCTTCGATGCCTTCCTTCCTTCCTTCCTTCCTTTCTTTCTTTCTTTCTTCTTTCCTTCCTTCCTTCCTTCCTTCCTTCCTTCCTTCCTTCCTTCCTTCCTTTCTTTCTTTTCTTTCTTTTTTGTACTCAGTTCTTACATCTACCTAATCTTCTTTTTGATCTTATGTTAACTGTTTTTTATTTCCCGTTTTCTACTATTTTCATTCCTCTTTATCATTTATCCTTAATTCGTCATACACATCATAATCATCATCATCATCATCATCTTCTTCTTCTTCTTCTTCTTCTTCTTCTCCTCCTCCTCCTTCTCCTCCAACTCCTGCTGCTTCGTCTTCCTCTCCTTCTTTATTTTCTTGTGTACATTTTAAGCTGGTGCTGATTGTTTCAGTGTCTTCAAAGTTCGTATGAGCAAGTTTCTATTATACGTCATTCTAATTGCGCACGTATTTGCCTGTGGTTGGTTCTTTATTGATTGTCCTGGTGCAGTGTGCTCAAGTAGCAGCTCCTGGATTCGCAGTCAAGGTACGATACACATGACAATCTTCTTATGCTACATCATGGAAATCAGTTTCGAGACTCTATTAGTTAGAGGACGTAGATACTTTGCGCAATCGTGATAATAAGATTTCATGAGTCTTACTGAAGTTTTAAATGATTAACGAATCGCAGGGAGGTCACGCAACTTGAATTACTGTGACATGTCACGCTTGGTGTACCGTGCGCTTTGGTGGTAACTGTAGCCACACTCTAGTCAAAGTTTTTGGCCATTCTAAAATACAACTTGTAGAAAAACCGTTGAGCATCCTAGGCTCAAAAGGTCTCATGATTATACTTAAACTGAGGCATCCACACAATTACATGGCAAATCAGAATCAATAAAAGCAAAAAGTATGCCTTCGGCGAAGCTAGAGCAACTCGTAAACTTAGATTCTCAATCGAGGTTTTTGCTGTTCTGAACTAAGATTTGAAGCAAAACTCCTGTGTGTTTTAAACCAACAACTCCTCATGAGTACTTAATTGAGGCAATCCGACACGGGAAATCTATAAAAGCAAAAAATTTTTCGACCGCATGTAACATCAGTTTGGATGACCTTGATTTTCAACCAATCAGAAAGCGACATTTGAAATAACTAATTCAGTTTCGTCTCCGTCTTCCTCTCACCTCCCCGGTGGAATTTAGCAGCAAATCAACAGAAGTAAAGAATATGCAGGTCCGTAACACTATTTTAGCGCTTCAATTTAGGGTATATGGATAATGGGTAAAGCCAAGTACGCAAAGGATTTTGGTTAAAAACACGTGTCAGTATTTCAGGAAACGTTTGTGGGTGAAACAGCTATTATTTCCGATATTATTATGATAAATGACATAAAACATGACATTTTTTTTCATTGTAGGATTTGAGAATATTGACCCTGTCACACGCTATTGCACATCTGTATATTGGGTTGTCGCCACGCTAACGTCGACAGGCTATGGTGACGTACATGCAGAAAACCTGATTGAAATGGGTACGTTATCATCATCATGATAATAATAATAATAATAATAAAGTCTTTAATTGAAATGATAAAATACATATCATAACTTACAAATGATGAAAAAACCTAACTAAACTAAAACTAAACTAATCTAAAAACTATATATAAATTACACTGGTCCCAGGAGTAAAAAAAAAACACGTTACTTATTGTTAAAAATTAATCTATTTATAAATGTACTTTTAAAACGTTCCGTATTTATCTTAGGTCTAATTAAATATTGTTTTCTTAAATTATATCTGGACGATTGTTCTTCAGGAGCTATATCTAATAATGGATGGTTACTTATATTTTTTCATTTTCTTATAAAGTCTATTGTCATATTCCCTTAAAAGATCTACAATATAAAAATGTTTGGTTGTGTACTTTCTCTTAAAACATCTGTCTAAAAAATTCTGTACTGTTGTAAGTTCTGGACGGGAGGCCCCATACACCGTTAACGCATAACTAAGTTTAGGCATTACAATAGATAAAAATAGATGGTTAACTTCATATTGTGAATACCCTTCTTTTCTAAGGCTTCTAATTACAAATAAAGATTTATTTATAGCACTAATTGTCTCCTTGATATGTAAATCAAATATATTGTCTGATTGAAAAGTTACCCCTAAGATTTTTAAATGATTACATTGGGGTATATTAAAGATTGGGGAGCCATAAAAGTTATTCCCTTTCTTTGTAAAAATTATTTCTTTACATTTATCAGCATTACATGACATACTATTTATCTTGGACCAATCTAAGAAGGCTTTGACGTAAGATTCAGAATGATCAACTAAGTTTCCATTTATATTGAATACGGGAGATATGATGGTACTATCATCAGCATACTTAATTAATACTGATTTGTGGCCAGAGGTATCTTTGATTTCTAGATCATTAAGAAATATACTAAATAAATACGGCCCACTTACACTACCCTGTATAGTACCTCTATTGATTATTTTCCATTCAGATATGTTGTTATTGCATATTACTCGTTGTCTACGATTATTCAAGAAACTTAAAAACCAATTAATTAAATATGGATTTAAAGATAACTGCTTAAGTTTCTCAGATAAATTAATGTGTCTGACTCTGTCAAAAGCTTTGGAGAAGTCCATACTAAAGACTCTGACGGCTTTACAGTCGTGCTTGTCCAGGGCTGATAGAACATTATTTTGCATCTTAATCAGTGCGTTCGTGCAGCTTCCGCCTCTTCTATAGGCAAATTGGCTCTTATTCAAGTGTTCCTCAAACGTATCAATGCAAAACGTCTGGTATACCACCTTTTCAAACAGTCTTGCTATAACAGGAGTAATATTAATGCCTCTATAGTGCGCGTTTTCAGTGGGGATGTCTACCTTGGGTAGAGGGTTGATGTTAGCTTCTTTCCATTTGTCGGGCCAAGTAGTAGTACTAAGTGATAGATTCCAACACTTTGTTACGGCAGGAGCAAGGAGGTCAGCAAAGTCTTTCCAGATCCAGAATGGTATTTGATCTGGACCGGTCGCAGTTTCGTTCAATCCATTTAGAGTTTTGAGTACTGTCAAAGCAGATAGCTGTGGTGGTTGAGATTTATTGATGTTTATTGGCATCTTCGTAGGATTGATGTAGTTTTCATCGGTGCAAAGGCTGCAAAAATATTCATTTAGTTTATTGGTTTATTGATGATTTTAAGTTATGGCAACTTTGCAGTGTATAACTCTACCTAACTGTTTTTCCACAGCGTACGCTAGCTGTGTAATGGTGTTTGGGAAACTACTCTTTGGCTTCATCCTCGGTAACATCGCTTCAACCTTAGCCAACGCAGAGATTGCAAGGGTGAAATATGAAGAAAAGCTTAGCGCCATAGAGGTAATTACGTGTTATAGCAAATTAGAACAGCATGACCGACTAAAGGGGTGATGCAAAAAAATCTTTGACTGAAATGAAAGAATTAACTGACTAACCTGCCTGTCTGACCGAACGACTGACTGTCTGCAGCCTGACTGACTGACTGACGGACCGACTGCCTGACCGACCGACCGACCGACTGACTGACTGACTGACTGACGTGACTGACTGACTGACTGACTGACTGACCGACCGACCGACCGACCGACCGACCGACCGACCGACCGACTGACTGACCGACCGACCGACCGACTGACTGACTGACTGACTGACTGACTGACTGACTGACTGACTGACCGACCGACTGACTGACTGATTGATTGATTGATTGATTGATTGATTGATTGATTGATTGAGCGAATGAATGAGTGAGTGAATGAGTAAATGAATGAATGAATGATCCGACAAAATATAACTAAATTCCTCAAAAATTAAGGAGGAAAGGAAGCGCCTGCTTACAGTCGTTTGCCATCATTTTTATCTCGCAGGCTCACATGGGTGATCAAGAAATCCCTCTATCATTACAAGATCGCGTTAGAAACTTTTACGAGTTTATCTGGAACACCAACAAGTGAGTGCAAGCGTGTACCATATATGTAAATAATAGAAGAGTTCTTGCGTGATTGAAAAAAAAATTGAAATATAATAGAACGCGCCGTGCCCTGGAGACTCAAACACGACGCCACGTGAAAGAGCTCAATGACAAAATGCAGCTGAAATGGTGTCGTGGATGAAGAGTTGTGAGATTGTTAAAATCATCAGTTCACACAACGCGACGTAAAAGACGACGGCGCAAGCGCCCTTATTCCCCTCCTCCTTCCCCACTTTAACGTTGTGTAGTCGTCGAATAACAAGTAATAATAATAATAATAATAATAACTTTATTTATCCTACAAAATGGATCAGCTAATACCTTAGTAATAGCGTAAAGTTGACTTGACTTACGATATTGTCGGACTATATATATGTTCGTGCAAAGACCGAATGTAATAAACTATTTTCACGGTGCGTTTGCCGAGTCTTCCAAATAAGCACATGAACTAACTCTAGGGTCCAAGAGGACGTCACCCTAAGTAACATCATTTAAGACTGACGTCAGTTTATGTCGGCGTCTAAGATGACGTCACCCTATGTGATGCTGACGTCATTTTGCATTAAAGAAATCCCCGAGTAAATCTTGTAAGTCATGTTAACTAATGACATTTGTTTCAGAGGGGTAGAGTATGACAGCTTGTTTTATGACATGCCCCACTGCATGAATGGTGAACTTTGTACCGCACTGACTGGTACCATCCTACAAAATGTGAGTTACAATTTTCGTGTGGAATGAAAACAGTTGTCCAGTCCCGAGATATGCTTCACTTGCCACATACAATGGATTTAGAACGAGGCTACATGCTAAAACTTTTGTCTTGTTGCGAATGACTGAGCTTTATGCACGTAGCCTCGTCTTGATACTTTTGTAAGTGGCAAGTGAATTAGTATATCTTGGAAGTCGGCTATTAAATGGATAAGCAAACAAGTAAAATTAATTTGTGTGTTATAGTTAGTTTACCACTCTCCTTTTACCTAGAAGGCCAAGTTGGACTCTCGATCGGCTGGGATCGAGTGTCAGCTGTTCGCCGCGTTGTTCTCCCTTAAAACAGTGTTTTTCTCTGCCTTGGTTGTTATTCCTCCTTGAGTCGGTTCCGTTTTATGTAGAAGCGGAATATTGAAAGTCTTAGTAATGGCCGAGAGCGCGGGAAATGTTTTACCAGGAAATTGACAATTAAAATAATTTAAAGTAAAAAAGACATCAAAAACGCATGAAAGGAATGGTAAAAGGGTAAAAATTTCACAGTACATCGTATACTGCATGGCACGGTTGTTGGGTGTATGCTACCGAGATTGTGCTAATCGTAGGTTTTTATGTAAGCACATATACATTGTGTTTTAGATTCCATTGTTCACAGAGGCCGATGTTCCATTCATTCGCCTGTTGGCGACTAAAGCCAGACCATGTCAGTTTCATGCTAAGGAATACATATCTCGTAAAGGAGACATTGGGCAAGAAATGTACCTGATCAAAAGGGGTTTGGTGAGTACAGAGTTGTTAGAAGGGTGGTTCGTGTTAATCCTAGATTAGTACACTCTATCAACAGCTTGGTTTTAATACTGGGCCTAAGAATTATTATGATTATTAGGTTAAATTAAAAAGTATCAGTTCCCGAGCTAGAAAAAAATTGAACATCGGTAAAAGATGTCTATCATATTCAAGTGTTACTCGTTTCACTAGCTACATGTATCTTGGGTAAATGATCTTATCGATGAAACACATAAAAACAAGTAGGATTTCAGGCCTATTAGTAGATATAGGTTATTGGTCGACTAACCAGCTAATACGGCTGTTTATTATATAACTATGACGTAATTTTACTAAATAAGGATGAGAGAACTAAGCACATATGAGGCCGTATATATTACATAGTTGAAAACTGGTTTGCCATATTTTTATGTAAAACAATTGGAACATAGGGGAAACTAACAAGCACATTATATCTCAAATATTTTATAATAAATCAAAAGGCTCGGCGAAATACATACGCGACTCATAAAATATCAGCCCGTAATACACACTGGCAAGAAAATATCTAATAAATGGTTAGCCAAAATGAAAGTGACAAGTCAGTAAAAATTCACAGCTGTATTCCCTAATTAATCGACCAATAACATATTTATTATACAATTCTGCAAAAATCAATAGAAATGATATCGTTTTTAATTTATTGCCACTTTTGACTTTGATTAGCGCGCGGCTTTGCACCGGGAAGCCATTCAAATGTTACTAACCTGATACGGTCTCTTATTATATATATGGCTAAATAGTTTCCTAAATTCCGATTGGCTAACGCATGGTCTGTATTTTGCCATATCAGGACCGCTGTCCCGGATGAAAAGAAAAGTTTGCGTTTGGCAATTGTTTTAGCGGGACTTCTCAAAGCCATATAACAAATAAGTTATTAACCTCGTTTGCTCGGTCTGTACTGTCAAGACCTCGGTCTGATATTTTCCCATGCAGACCTCGCGCTCAGTTAATAACCCTTTAATATTTTTCTTTTGAGAATTGTATAATAAATGATCTTATTCCGATTTTCCGAATTTCCGATTCTTATTCCAAAGAAGAGCAACTTAACTGCGCTCATTATCCAAGCGATGCACAAAACAGTTATGCATGGAGGAGTAAGAGAAACCCTAACACAAATTAGGCAATCTTATTGGATACCGCAAGGACGACAAATCGTCAAAACTATCATTTCCAAGTGCGTAACTTGCCGAAAAGCTGAGGGGCCTCCATTCCGCCCTCTGATTACACCACCCTTACCAAAGATAAGGGTTACACAATCACAAGCCTTCCAGTTCACCGGAGTAGACTACGCTGGCCCCCTCTATGTACGTAACCAAGGGGGACAAACCTCATCAAAGATGTATATATGCTTATTTACCTGTGCAACAACTAGAGCTCTACATCTCGAGTTGGTAGAAGACCAAACAACTCAAGCCTTTCTCAGAGCATTCCGAAGATTCATAGCTCGACGAGGAATTCCAAACCAGATCATCTCTGACAATGCTCAAACCTTTAAGGCTGCAGCTAAAGAACTTCAACTAATGAATGAAATCCTGAAGACCGAGGCAGCACAGCAATTTATCTCCAACCACGGAATTGCTTGGCAGTTTATAGCAGAGAGAGCGCCGTGGTGGGGAGGATTCTACGAGCGAATCATAGGGATGGTAAAAAGATGCCTGAAGAAAATCATCGGCAAAGCAAGCCTAAACATGGTCGAGCTAGCCACTATACTAACTGAAGTGGAAGCAGTACTTAACAGCCGTCCCCTAACTTTTCCCTACGTGAACATAAACGACGGCCCACCGTTAACACCATCGCACTTTTTATGTGGGCAGAGACTACTAACTTTGCCAGATGCATCAAATAAAGAAGAAGAAGAAGATCCAGATTACAATCCATTTCAAACTTCAACAGAAGAGCTGACAAGACGATCAAGGTATCGTGATAAGATTTTGCAGAACTTCTGGACAAGATGGCAACGGGAGTATCTAACGGACTTGCGAGAGCACCATTCATATGGAAAAAGAGCAACAAACAAGAAAACAGCAGCTGTTGGCGACGTGGTCCTCGTTCATGACAACACCCCGCGAAACCAATGGAAACTGGCCGTTATCAAGAAGCTACATCCTGGTCAAGATGGACTAGTAAGATCGGTGTCTTTGAAAACAAGCTCAGGAAAAGAATTATCAAGACCGATTGAAAAATTGTATCCGCTGGAAATGTCTGAAATGTCTGAAGACCAAGATCTCATTGCAAGCACTAAGGAAAACGAACAAAGATTATTAACGACGGAGGCGCCACGCCCTAAGCGACTTGCCGCACAGAAAGCGATATCAAGAATCAAGGAACAATGTGAAAACTAATAAGTAACAGTTATTTATCTTGTCGGCCGGGGAGGGTGTCGTAAAATGACGTAATGTAATTAGTGATGTCATAGAGAGCGTGCGTCACGTCAATTAGTGTCAATAAAGATCAAACGACCAGGGATCTCGTGTAGTTACATCAATCGTAACAGATAAAACACATATAAACAAGTAGGATTTCAGGCCTGTTAGAATGCGTTACCGATTGTGTTTTGGCTACACTAAGAGAACAGGGATTACAAGTCGAATGGTCCATACGCAGAGATGATCTCAAGTAGCCCTATGACACATTCTGTCACCTTGAATATGACAAATAAGTTTTAAGTGTCCCATAAATAACTCCCCACCCCACCCCACCCCACCCCACCCCACCCCACCCCACCCCACCCCACCCCACCCCATTCGATATACGTAACGATGACTTGTTATCCATTTTCGCAGGTGGAAGTGGTTACGGAAGAATATCCGCCGGAAGTGATTGAGACGCTTGAAGAAGGGAACTTCTTTGGGGAGAAAAGCCTCGTGATCTCCACGCCACGAACCGTATCTGTCCGCGCAGCCACGCACGTGTACTTGTTCTTGCTGAAAAAGGAAGATCTCGACCAGGCCCTCGAATACTACGCTGAAGTCAAGGCTCAAGTCAGCGAGAAAGTTTACAGTCTTTATGGCGTGCGAATGCAGTGAACCAAGCCTCCATCCAGTTTAGCTCTTTATCTACCTATTTTTTTACTTCAAAATTTGGTAATCTGAAAAGACAAATCTGCTGATTCCCGAATGGATCAAGCTCCCTTTTTCCTGCTGATAGATATAACGACTTAGACCAACGAAGTCGCTTCGCTTTGACTTTGAAAAAAGGCCAACTCAGCAAAAGTAAACCCAGAAAATCTTTTTCTTAACCTACATCTCGTGGCCGTAATCTGGTGAGCTTTTTTAAGGCCATCGAGAAGCAGAATATCAGACTGACGTGAAACCAGTAATAAACTAAAGAGCTAAACTAAACTTGCAATGGTCTTCATTTATCAAAGAGATTAATAATATTAGAGTAGGGTAGACATGGTAACTTGACATTCTTGTGTGTGGTATCTGGATACTCGCGTTGGTACTTTCCCCAGTCATTAGGAGAGATGCGGCTAGAATGATGGACCCTAAAAATATCGCCAAGACCAACCCTAAAAATGCCGTCTGTTTTTTACTAGAGCGATAACACTTAAACCGTGAAATAACTTAGTGACTAAATAGAGAGAAATAGTAGCAAAACCCTTTGTTTTCTATTGTTTCATTAGTACTATTTTAACTTTTTAGCTAGTACTTGTTTCACGGTTTTAGTGCTATCGCTCTAAGCATAATAAAAACAGTGATTAGCTGAGATTTTTGAGTACAAGAGACAGTATGGTTTTGGTTTCGTCAGTGCCATTTGATATTTACCTGGATCCAGACTGGCGCCATTCCGTCCAAAAACTAGTCAGACTATTACTAACCTTATGTAGCTAATAATAAGCTTATAACTTGAAGCCCGTACTTACTAAACTTCAATCTTACTTGAATTTCAATCACACCCTACAACAGCGTCATAGTGTAAAAACTGGAGTATATACTAAGATTCATTCACACATTAACGTACTCAACCTACAAAACCATTTGGTAAAGGCTTGGGACTATTCCGAATCTACAAATTTAGAACTGAGATGAAAAACACAATCTAGGATAACCTTGCCTAGGCTAGCACATTTGCATGTGCAGTTGGTCCTGCCCCTGCGAGGTCCAACAACTAGCCATAACAAAATTGTCATGAAAAATCTACGTCACAAAAAGTCCCTTGCCAAACTTATCAATAGACTACAAAATCACTGAAAATATGAAATGCATAGAAAAGTGTCGCGTAACACATACTAGTAAACACAAATTGACTACGTTAGGAGAGCATTACCAGGGTCTCACTCCTCGAAAGACCCCATAACTTTGCGGACCCGTTAACTAATTTTACGGGAAAAAATACGGGAGTGCGCAAGCACCCGTAAACTTGCCTGTAAAATCATAAAAATTGAAAATAACGTGCGTTTTCTAGGAACACCCGTGAACTTTATCGAAAAGTTAATTAAAATTCTCTGGCCGCTAAACGTGACGTGTTGCCCACCACTGATTTGGGATATTTTTGGAACTTATCCGGCGTCTTTCGGTTATATCGTACTCTAGTAACAAGTTAAAGATTAATTCAGTCAGAACCGAATTATTTAAAGGCACTCTTTTCAATAGATTACCATATTTATGGAACAACTTGCCTGATAAACTTAGGACTTCTAATCTTAGCTTATCATTATTTAAGAGACAATGTATTGAATTTTATAAAACTAAAATCTTTGATCCTGACCGCCCACATGTCACTTGGACACAGTGATCTGATAATGACGATTTAATTATGATAGGCTACATTATTTTGTAATGACAATTAGTAATAATCTGCTACCGACGAGTTTTCACTTCATATGGGCGGTGTGGGGTGTTTTCGCTTGCTTGGGCGGTGTGGGATATATTATGACAATGTTTATTGTCATGATATATCCTATATTGCTTGTGGCGGGTGGGGGTGTCCTGTATTGCTTATGTGGGGTGAAAACTTGTTGGTAGCAGATAGATATATAAATATAGGATATGTCGATGAATATGACGACGAATATGATAGGATAGATGACAAAATTTTAACGTTCTTTTGTTGCTGTTTTTTGTTTAAGTTTTTGTACGTTTTTTGGGTGGACTAGCTCGAATGGATCATATGTTCCCTTCTAGTCCTTCCCCACTGCATATTTTTCTTAGTATTGAGTAGTTTTTTCGTTGTATTTATTTAATTTCTGATTAGTTTTCTTATATATGTATGTACATTTTCCCTTATGTTAAAATGCAGTGTAAATGGATTAAATTAATCATTTTGAACCGGCACTTCAGCTTACTAGTAGCGAATTTGTGGTACAAGATACTCAAAACTGTCAGCGCGCGAAGTGGTGGGTGGTCACAAAGCACCTCTAAAAATAAACCAAAAGTGCGGGCAATACGTCACGTGCCGTGTCTCGGTCTTCTGGTTATGCTACCTTATCTACGTCATTTCAAGCAGATTTTTTTCTTTAAACTGCTTGATATTTTTCTTCTTTGTCTTTGGTTTTGTCAATTCCAACTAATACATTTAGTCTTTCTTTTGCCTTGCTGTACTCTTCCTTGCTGAAGTGTTTCTTCAGCACTGGATCCTCAAGGACTAACAAGTTGTCTGACCTTCGTGCCAAGGTCAGCAGTACCCATATAAAGCTACTGGGTTCTGCATTATCCAAGGCCACTGCCCGAATTTGTTTTTCCAAGTTTTCTTCGACACCTAATTAAATAACATGAAACTTTCAAAAAATTGCAGATAAAAAGGAGAACTTTTGTGATAGTTATGTGTCGAAGCCCTCGATTTTATTCACTCATTCATTTATCTATCATTCATACATCCATTTATTCATTAATTCATTCATTCATTCATTCATTCATTCATTCATTCATTCATTCATACATGATACAACTATTTGTTTACACTGTCACTAGAACGAAATGGCACGCTCGCATATTGCCATCCATCCATTCTTTCATTTGTTCGCTCGGTTTCTCATCTACACAAGCAAAACAACAACAACAACAATAACCACAACAACATGTACAACCACAACAACTTCGTCATAGAGACTTTGCTCAAGTAAATGGGTCTTACATATATCAACTAATTACCTGGCTTTAATGTGGGATATCTGCGACCAATAAATTTCTCCTTCATGTCAAGAATGCCAAGGTCTACCAAACTGTCCAATGTGTTAGTTGAACACAGATGTCTGGCCTGTAAGTGACTAATATCGTGATAAATCCACGACTTTACCTTATCAGGCTTGTCAGGATTCTTCTTATGATGTTTTACGATTTCATCAAAAATAGCAGCATCAAGGTAAGTGTCTGTGGGGTTATCGTCGATAACCTGAAAACATAAATCTGACTGTTAAAAACTAAGGCATGAAATGCAGGGATAAAACTAACAGGTGTGGCTAGTGGGGGACTTCTTGGGGTGGTTAGAATGCCCCCATTTGGATCGCAAAACAAATAGTTATCAAAGAAATGGACATTAAATCTGGGCCATGGATGCAGGGATATAACTAACAGTGTAGCTGCTAGGGGATTGCTTGGGGTGGTTACTTTACATAACAGTTAGTCCGCTATTTCGATTACAAAAGAGAGAGTTCTAACGGAATCAAGGTTATCGAATCACCGAGTCAAATCCGAGTCCGAGGCAAATCAGAGTCCGAAGCAAATGTTCGAATCAAGATGAAAATATCAAAAAATTATCCTAAACAAACCTAGATTAATAATATATCACTTCATGTTTGTCTAAAGTTTTAAGATCGACAACGCTATTTTGTTATCACAGGTAGCCCGTCAAAACAACACCATTCACGCTAATTCATACGGATACTAAGCAGGTTTTTACTAAATATCCAATCCACAACATATTACTTTGCTGGCTGTCAATGTGAAATAATAATAATAATAATTATTATTATTATTATTTTACTTCGCATTTCGATTTCATTTCGATTTGTTATTTGTTGATTCTATAAATTTTAGGTATTTATACATATTTCAGATTTCGTAATACTTATAAAATTATAGTTCTTTTGGAAATGTCTTGGATCTAAATTATACAGCGCATTCATAACAAAACAGCGGCCGGTAAAACAGATGGAGCCATTTTGGTCTCAGCTTCTAGGTTCAATGACTTTGAAAGGGACTTTGAAAAGCCGACTGACTCAATAGAGCTAATCCACGCGTCACAATATTTTTCCAATTCAACTTTACAAACCTCTAGAGGATTCACTTTCTTTTTGTTTTTACTCTTCAAAAAATTTGTGAGTATCCTAACCAAAGAATAACAACGGGTAAACGGCGTTAAGGTGGCTCGATATAGTTTTTTATTGACAATAATGCTTCCGTTTTTCACTTCACGAATTGAGCAACTTACTCTTGACCAACCAAAACGGTTTTTACACCAGTTATTGGACTTGAATCAAAGGTTTTTTTTGAATTTATCCTTAATTTTTTTGTTTTAGTATGTAGTTTATTGTCCATAGCTGCTCGAGTTCGAAATATATTTTAGAAAAATTGATTTCAGCCATCTTTGTTTACCGTCGCTCTGGCAATACAAAATCGAAGTGAAATAGACAAAAATATAAACTTTGCCTTAAGTCCAATAACTAGTGTAAAAACCGTTTTGGTTGGTCAAGAGTAAGTTGCTTAATTCGTGGAATGAAAAACGGAAGCGTGGTCAATAAAAACTATATCGAGACACCTTATCCTTAGTCAAAACAAAAGCAGATCATTCTTCGGGAGGTTTGTCACGCTGAATTGGGAGAACACTGTCACACGATCGATTAGGTCATTACATAACATATATATTTATTTACAAAAAGTTCAATTTTGCTGTAATTTTCACTTAAAGTCGTGAATCTAAAAGTTGTAACAGATTTTTACCTTGCATATGGTGCCTGCGTTTCATGTAAGGATTTTGATAAAATTGTTTAAGGGTAGGCAAGCAAATACAAGTAAGAATTTTGACTCAGCTTACATCTACCATGCACGAACTGATTCGAATTTAAAACTAAAACAAATTTGCGCTTGGACAA
The DNA here is from genome assembly GCA_029948255.1 of Telmatactis stephensoni. Lineage (NCBI taxonomy): Eukaryota > Metazoa > Cnidaria > Anthozoa > Actiniaria > Isophelliidae > Telmatactis > Telmatactis stephensoni. Next base: position 200,520 of record JALIZF010001827.1, on the reverse strand, counting down.
TGGATACTGATATAGCCACAGCTCTATAACATCTACAGGTCTAGGGAGGTATATTACCTTCAGACGGATAGTATCGTTTTTGATACCCAGTGTTTTATTAGGTTCCACTTGAACTTCAACTTTACCGAGTACAATCAAATCAATCAAAACTGCTGCGGCAGCTCCACCGTTAGTCTCAATTCCAGCTTTCCTACCGTCGACGTCTCCAGTGTCAACATTTTGCCACAACAAGCAAAAGGCTTGAGAAAGCGTAAGCTTTTCCTCACCAATTTCTTCTGGATGGAAGTGACAAGAATTCACGACCTCCATCACCACTTTTGCCATAGTTTGCGATGTAATTTCGAGTCTTATGGCGAGACTGCTCGCTGCTGCTGATCCCGCTGCTCCTCCTGCTGCCATAATGCTTATCTTTGATACGAAACTCAGCAAACTTTAAAAGAAATTTTGTTTGGTATGCTCTTCGTTTCAAAAGTCGCCCACAAATCCCGCTAATTTGCATATAGCCTCCTTTTTATGATTGATTGGCTATTTATTCTTTTGTTCCATTTCCCAACACCCTGAGTGACCTCCCGGGGTGCCAGTAATGAAGCGCATCTACACGTGAGACGACGAAAAATTGCAATTGTTTTTCCTTGCGGTTCTTGTGAGTTGCCTCGTTCAACCTTTTTCCTTGTCCTTCGCAGTCGTTTTTAGTTTCGTCACGGCGGTAAAAATAAAGATTTTCTTCGGTCCAATATCAGGAAAATATCAGGAGCCCAATATATTTCGGGCACGTCACAAACTTGTCAAGGAAAACTTGCTATTTTGACGTGAAATGTGATTTAAGGTCTAAAATCTGTTTGCGTCCACGTGAACGCAACTTTTGAATTTTTTGTGAACGTGAAAGAGATTTTTTAATTATCCGTGACGCGTGAAAAGAATAAATATTTTTTGCGTGATTTCAAAGGGGTGTTAAAGAGGACCCTGTTGCTCGTGTATATTGGGCTCCACGATTTGTTAAAACCTTGTCGCGTGACTATTTAAATTTGAAACATAAAACAACAATCCCCAGAAATAAACACACGCAACCGGTAATCACATGAAAGATGACATCGATGACGTCAAATCATCTATTCGTGTACAGCATAAGGCATGACTCCAGTCAGTTTCGAAAGTGATTTGTTCGATAACTAGTGGCAGTTTTTTTAATCCATCTTTACCGAGTAAAATCAAATCAATCAAAACTGCCGCGGCAGCTCCACCGTTAGTCTCAATGCCAGCTTTCCTACCGTCGACGTTCCCAGTGTCATTCTGCCACAACAAGCAAAAAGCTTGAGAAAGCGTAAGCTTTTCCTCACGAATTTTTCTTCTCGATGAAAGTGGCAAGAATTCACGACCTCCATCACAACTTTTGCCATGGTTCTTGCTGTAAGTCTAGCAGCATGGTGTAGAGCGTACGACAGTTCATGTCTTTTAAACTAAAACATTGTACATGGAAATAACCTGATTGTTGTCCGACGTGAGGCAAGCGAGTTTGTTCATGGATAATATGTCGCAGGCGTTCCTCGTGCGGGCATTGTGCATTGTTTAAAGTACAGACCGGACTGGACTGGACTACAGTAGACTCCGGTCATCTGTACAGACCCCAAAATGATCCCCGTCTCCGAAATGATCCCCAAATTGTCTCCGAAATGATCCCTACAACCAAATGATCCCCAGTTGTACCAGAAATGATGCCCAAATAATTTATGGAATGGACCTCAAATGGAAAAGAGAATTCTGGAACTGTACAGGTCTCATCAGGACATATTACTATCAATAGTGAACTCGGTCATTTTGAAAGTATGTTCACCGACAGTTAACATGCATGAGAAAATTTTCATTAATTCTGAATAAAACATGAAAAAAATAATAATAACTATTTGCGAAGGTCAAACAGCTACGTCGCCAACAGGACATATTTTATTTGAACATAGAAAAACTAGCTGAACCTTTGGCATCCAAATGTCGTTTCTAAAAGGTTGGCACATACCAAAACAGTTATATTCTCATACATGACATGACGAAGTTTTTACAAGCCGGAGAGTTGATGCTATAAGAGCAAATTTTATACATACGGTTAGCGACTTTAAATTTAGGCCTCATATGGTATTTACTCTCGTAGATAACCCCCTCCCTTAAGTGACCACCTTGTCATTTTGGTTGGTCGATTACGGGAGGTTTGACTGGTACTACCAAATCAGCTACATAGAAATATCACTAAGGACTCACGAACAAATCGATTTTCAAGAACGACCTCTAAATTTCGTACCAGTACAACTTCATCCCTGTCAGTCAATACATTAGTCTGTATATGTTTCATGACACCAGCATACAATATCGTACCTGTACAAACCGTTTGGGCTCAAGTTATTTCAACAGTTTTTACCGAATAGCCATGAGCGGTTAGGGAAAAGGGGAGAGAGGGAAAGGAAAAGGGGAGAGGGGGAATGGGGAGAGGAAGAAACACTACACTAATCCATTATCAGTTGCTCCATCAAAGAGAGAGTATTGCTCAAAGGAATTTGGAGGATAATTTCAAATTAAACCGTATTCAATTATTAGTAATTTATTTATTCGATAAAAAGTTTGGGCTTGCATGGAATGAGGGATCGGTGTATCAGTTAATATGTCAGGATTCGTACGTCACAAGAGATTACTGAATCCACTATTTATAACCATGTTACGTAACTGAGTCTGGCGGACAACAAGTCGCTTCAGTGATTCGCTCCCATGCCAACCTGCCCGTGATTTTAAAGAATTTAAAATACAATGCACTAAAATAATACCGCATGCATTGTACAATAATAAATAAATGCAAAATAGCTAGACTGATCTCTTACTTTTAGACGGATAGTATCGTTTTTGATGCCCAATGTTGTATTGGGCTCTACATGAACTTCAACTTTACCAAGTCCAACCAAATCAACCAGAACTGCTGCAACCGCTCCACCATTTATCTCAGTACCAAATTTTCTACCATAGACGTCTCCAGTGTCAGCATTTTGCCACAGCAAGCAGAAAGCTTGAGAAAGTGTAAGTTTTTCACCTCGAATTTCTTCTCGATCGAAGTAGCTAGAATTCACTATCTCCATGACGACCTTTGCCATTTCTCTTGCTGTAATATCGAGTCTGACAGCAATTTGGATTCCTACTGCTGATCCAGCCACTATTCCTCCAGCCACAGGCAGCCCAAGCTCTTATTCTGTGGTATTGTATTACAACGAACGATTGTTTTAACGGAACATTAACGGTCATATTTTACATCCTTAAAATATGGTACTTGTGTGAATATAACTGACTTAACTCGATAACATGTTGTGTCATATATTACTTGGCCCAGTTTGCAGTCATTTGGGTGAGTTTTCACTGAGTTATCCTTGTTTTGCTCCCCCCACTATAAAGAATCCCAAGGCTGCACACCAGTAGCGACACCGGCCTCCACTCATCCCTCCATAAATCCGAGAAAAATAAAACCACGGCCCAAATTTCCCGACAGAGACAAAGAAGAAATGCCAATGCTTCGTTCCATTACGCTCAAAGGGCCATTGCTGCCAAAACGTCCACGCTAGATCGAAAATTCTTCCATAAACAAACCACTTTTGATTTTCTCTCAACGCTCGGTACCGACGCCATAGACACCGCCAAGCGCGAATTGTATGACGGTTAGGTTTTGTCACTCTTAATCGGGGTAGGCAGCGTCCACTTTCGGCACACAAATCCCTGATTAACTGGGATCCCCTAGTGACAAAACCTAACCGTCATACAATTCACGCTTAGCGGTGTCTATGGCGTCGGTACCGAGCGTTGAGAGAAAATCAAAAGTGGTTTGTTTATGGAAGAATTTTCGATCTAGCGTGGACGTTTTGGCAGCAATGGCCCTTTGAGCGTAATGGAACGAAGCATTGGCATTTCTTCTTTGTCTCTGTCGGGAAATTTGGGCCGTGGTTTTATTTTTCTCGGATTTATGGAGGGATGAGTGGAGGCCGGTGTCGCTACTGGTGTGCAGCCTTGGGATTCTTTATAGTGGGGGGAGCAACACAAGGATAACTCAGTGAAAACTCGCCCAAATGACTGCAAACTCGGCCAAGTAATATATGACACAACATGTTATCGAGTTAAGTCAGTTATATTCACATAAGTACAATATTTTAAGGATGTAAAATATGACCGTTAATGTTCAGTTCAGAAAACAATCGTTCGTTGTAATACAATACCACAGAATAAGAGCTTGGGCTGCCTGTGCTCCAGCGTACGCCATATTGTGAAATTTTAAAACACTGTACACGAAATATACAGAACTACATCAGGAAACTGAACTTTTTGCCTCGCGATATCCCGGGCTTCCAGCTACGTGGAAATAGTATATATGTTCCGAGGGAACTCATTGCTGGGTCGCACTAGTTTTACGAAGAGACACACAATTTAGTTTGGATAAAATTGGCCACGTTTGTGACGTGTTTATTGGTATAGATGTAAAAATGTCACGCCACGGTTAACAACGTATAATGAGAGCGTGGCGTGACAGAAAACTAACGAAATAAATGTCTCTTCGGAAAAAGGTGGGGAAACCAAAATTCGCATTTCCGAAGAGACTAATCAGTGGCCGGAGAAAGGGGAGGTGGTGGGTAAATTTTGAAGAGCTAACTTGCTTGCCGTACGATGCCTTGCGTACCGGGGAGGAGCAGGCCTAACCCGTATGCGCACCACGTTTTATAGACCGAGCTATCACGTGATAGCCCAGACCCAGTTCTCACGGCCACTGTTAAATCCTAATCTATTTAAACTACAAGGATATCGTATTGCAAAAATACCATTATACTGCTGGTATAATGTTTTCTTTTTGCCCTACGTTATCCAATAACAAATACCCAATGTTACTACCGCTATCTGCTGCGAAGACAATGTGTATTCCGTGAGAGGGTACTCAATGTAAGGTCGCACTAGTTCTACGAAGAGACACACAATTTAGTTTGGATAAAAATTGGCCACGTTTGTGACGTGTTTATTGATATAGATGTAAAAATGTCACGCCACGGTTAACAACGTATAATGAGAGCGTGGCGTGACAGAAAACTAACGAAATAAATGTCTCTTCGGGAAAAAGGTGGGGAAACCAAAATTCGCCACAAGCCGCAAAGATGCGGCAACCCCACCAAGACCGACATTGAGAAGCCTCGCATGAACTACACAATCCTAAATAATCATAATACGATAGATTTGCTGGCAGTTTCAATCTGACCCAGACATATTAATTTAATAGCCATTCGATTGAGGAAAACATATAGTGAGACTGGTTATCACGACATCCCGGCTGCCCGTTGAACAACAGCTTCCGTCTGACTTGAACAATAGGCAGCCAGAATCGACTGATAATTTGTAAACATGTAAATATCAGTGACCATAATTGCAACAGCAACAAATTCCCCTGTGTGACAGCCTCTGTCTGACTCACGCAATGGAGAATCTAGTGCGGCCGCTAGTTAACAATTTGACTTAAGTGATGGAGGGCGAATATATATCTTAAAAGCGTCAGAGTTCCAACGTCCCAAAGCACGAATCTGGGCGTCTGAAAAACCCCTTTCTGCAGCATGACATGCAGCGCCTATGCGAAAGCTGTGGCTCTTGTAGCGTGAACAGTTAAGGCCGCAGAAATCGAGTGCACGGCGTAATTCATTATTAAACTGGTTAATGGAAACAGCCTCGCCACTATGAAATGAAAATAAAGGGCCTTGAGTGTATCCCCTTAGGGCAATGTAATCCAATAATATCCGCACGGGACAAAATGGTTCAGTTGGTTCAGATTCGATCATTATTGTAAAAGGACGATTAGATGTATTATTTTTAAATCTCGTGATAATTATCTTGACCGCGGTAACACTCTCATGTTGTTTAAGAAAGGTAACCTGGTTGAATTGCACTATAGCAGAATCTCGCTTTCTACTTTTACAAGCTAGTTCGCCTAAGCGAAAAAAACCGTAAAAGGCTACCATAAACATTGCGGTATATAGTGAGCGTTGATAGTCAGATTCCGTAGTATTGGCTAGAGCCCGTACCAATTGATATAATAGAGGACGAGAAATGGGCATTCGAACATCAGCCTGACTACGTCGTCCTATAGCTACAATCAACTTATTAATAAGAAATGATTTAGTTGGGTCGGGATAGCCCTGAAGTTTATGAACATAAGCTATCGCAGAGAGATACGAGGTAATAGTCGCCGGCGCCAAACCTTTAGCAGTCAAATATGAAATAAACAGGGCGACAGAAGAGCTCGACAATGGCAATTCTAAGCGGTCGTTATAAAATGACTGGTAAAATTCAGTAAAAACTGTCCACGCGTGAGAATACATCTTTCGAGATGCTTGTGAAAGAGATGAACGTAGCAATTCACCTAGCAGAGAGACCACTTCGACGGAAGAAGGGTCTCTGGCACTGCCGTTGGCTCGGCGTCCGCCTCTGGAAAGTTCTCCCTGAATTCTAAAATCTGAAATCGAGAAATTAAGTCTGCTCGGACATTCTTAATTCCGGGCGTGAAACGCTTTAAACAGGATATTGTGACGTAACGAGGTTAACACGAGGTCACGTACCAGTAACATTATTTGAGTATGTTTAGAAGTCTGCTTATTGATAATGTCAACTAATGCCGCGTTATCAGTGAAAAAGGAAATGCATTGATTACTCATCTGGCGAGCCCACACGTGAAGTGAGATAACAATCGGGAAAAGCTCGAGAAAAGCAATGTTAAGAGACTTCCAGTTGTCAGGCCATGCTCCGAAAAACCAATGTCTACCAAATATCGCGCCGTAACCTTTCGAGCCTGCCGCATCGGTATATAGTGTTAGAGGAGGGGAGACGGACCAACGATCCTCTAGGAAGAATGTTCGCCCGTTAAAGTGCTCTAAGAAGTTTTTCCAAACTAGCATATCCTCGCGGCAGGCTTTGGTTATTCGTATGCGATGATACGGTAAACGCACGCCCTTTGTCAAATCAATGAGACGCCGAAGGAATGCACGCCCGGGCAAAACCACAGAACAAGTAAAATTTAATAAACCTATTAGTGATTGTAACTCCCTAAGAGTTACCTTTCGGCGATTGTGAAAGTCTGATAACAAAGCGTGGCATTTCTCCAGCTTTTCCTCCGGTAAACGTGCCTCCATCTCCAGCGTGTCTAAAGTAATACCCGCAAATTGTAATGTATTCAAAGGACCTTCAGTTTTTTCATGCGCGATGGGTACACCAAGGTTATTACACAGCCTCGGAAAGTTATTCAAATCTGACAGGCATTTACGCTCTGATTCCGCTATAAAAAGAAAATCGTCTAAAATATGGAGTACACCCGAAGCCCCTAGAACGTGCCTAGCTAGCCACTCTAAAGACGTACTAAACGCCTCAAATATAGCGCACGAGGAGGAACAACCCATTGGTAAAGTTCTGTCAAAATAATACGAATTGTTTAACGAAAAACCCAGGAGATGATAATCCTGAGGGTGGATAGGAATTATCCGGAAAGCTGATTTAATATCCGTTTTTGCCATAAAACACCCGTGACCCATGTTCTTAGCGAGAGATATAGCGTCACGTATAGATGCGTAGTGAACAGTCGAAACTTCAGACGGAATAAAATCATTCACCGAGCAACCTGCAGGGTATGATAAATGGTGTATTACTCTAAATTCCCCTGGGGTTTTCTTAGGTACAACGCCAAGAGGTGAAGAGACAAAGTTTTGTAGGGGAGGACATGAAAATGGGCCCACAACACGTCCCGCTGATAGTTCTTTTTCGATTTTTGAAGCTAAAACTGTGGGTTGTTCCTCCGCGCTTCGCAAATTTCGTGATACACGGGGAGTAATAGATCCGACAAACCCGATACGAAATCCAAAGGAAAACCCATCGATCAAAAAATTTTTTAAGTTCGGTTCGTAGTTGGACAATAAACAGTTAAGATTGGAAACCTTTACGGGCCTAACCGGTGGGCTGTTTAGCACTTGTTGTATTTGGGCCCATTCGCTCTCCGCCAGATCCTTGCACACTGCTGACATTGCATTGGTTACCCATGTGCTTTCCCCCACATTTTGAACATTTGTGTTCGTATCGACATCCCGGCCCGCATTGTCGACCTGCCTTATATGCCCAGCAAGAACCCTTAGGGAATTGTGAACGTCCCTTGAACTTCGAACCGAGTTTGTCGGACTGAAAAGAACCCTGTTTGGGACGAAAAGTGATAGCTCTATGCCACAGTTCCCAATGAACACTATCCCAAGGATATTGTCCGGGGCTACTCTGCCTTAAATAGCGAAACTGTTCGTCGTAATACGACCAGTCCCCTCCACGGGCTGCAATGTCCCGAATAGTTTCACAGAATTTCATCAATCCTGGCGTCTCATTTGGATACCTCACCACATAAATGGATACATAAGTATGAAACGCAGATATCCAGTCGTGGATAGAAGACACCTTTTTTGGTGTCTTTACAGGTTCAAACGTGAACTGTGGATTCTTCGTTGCCGTTCCGTTGGCAGGAGCAGTGAAAGACAAAGAATATTTATCAGGGTTGGGTGAAGGATCCAGAAGAGACCCAAAATCGATGTACTCTCGGGCCCAGATTTTGGACTTTACCGACGAACTAACTTTGCTGCCCAAAGGTACTGATATACTATGAAATAAAGGTTGACTAGGCAACTCACCACTACCAGTAGTGATATTACCGGCGCTAATTATATTCTGCACTTCATCATGGACAACCGATTGTCTCTGGTAAACTCGCCGAGTCCGTCGTCGGAGGCTGTATTGCCAACCGCACTGCAGCCGCTATGGTAGCAACCATTGCTGGGTTAGGCTCGGCAGGCTCGCTAAGAATAGTAGCTTGCGACGCTTGGCTATCACTTGTTGTGGAGAGACTTCCACTGAATCCGGCATGAATTGTACATCTACCGGCGGCGTCGAGTTATCAAGACGGCGACTCTTCCTTCGTGGAGGCATGCTAAAATTGTACAACGCTAACAAAACTATATTAAATATTAAGATATTAACATTGTCAAAAGCACCAAGGGATCAAAGTCAGACAACCTACTGTGTAGTGTGATAGATCAATTAAGAGCGCGGATCGTCTGGAGTTTATCAACTATAAAGACAACCGTGTTTAGTGCCGAGTGATTTGGCGCGTCAAAATTGAGTGCCGGACATGGGTTGAACACTCATTGGCAAACTAAACCGGATAGTATGCTATTTTTACATACTTAACAAATTGCATGCGATTTTTACATTCCTCAGCAAGCCATTTTTACTTGCACAGATGACAGCATGCGATTTTGACATGCCCTAGCAAGCCATTTTTACTTGCATTATAAGTGACAGCATACGATTTTTATATGCCTGTCCCAACCATACACGCCATTTTTACGTGCAACCAACAAAGATAACATGCCATTTTTACATGTATATTACGCCAGCGTGGGCGTATAACTGTATAAAGCAAACTTCACAGACGACCGCACAGGAATATAAATGTATGTAACAGAGCCAATTTTCATAACTGAAGACGATTCAAACAATACATTATGGCTCCCTGGATGCTTTTGTACAACTTATGCTGCCCCTCCCCATTAAGGTGAAGCCCATCGTACGACAAGTAGGTTATATTTGGACGCCAAAAACCCCTGTGGGTCCAATATACAGCGAAAGGTAGTGGCTCCAACACAGTTTTGAGGTATTGGGCAAGAATCTTTACATTATGATTAACATTTCCCACGGGGTTCTTGCGGACTGTTTGCCCTACACAAACTAGACTCTGCTCAGCAGAGTGTACTCGCGCGTTAATGTATGCTGTGGTGTTTATATCCGCAGTTTATAGAAAAACTACAGGCTTCCCTGACTACATGTAACCGTCAAAGTTTTCGTGATATGTTAGGGGCAGATCCAGGATTTCTCAAAGGGGAGGGTTTACTCGGCTCAAAGGGGGGGAGGGGGTAATTTTTTTTTTACTGCTCTGGGTTTGTTGGATAGTTAAAAAGATATACCAGATCGTTGAATCTTACAGGGAGTATGTTGCAATCCTACAACTCTCCCCATAGATCCATCACTGTATGTCATTATAAACAAAAATGTGATTTATTTTAATTGTGCTTTAACATGTCCTTTAAGTTTAAATACAGGAAACCCAAGCAAAAACGGGTGAACTCAGATATCCTGTAGCTTGACCCGATCTAACCTGAAGCATATTAAGACTTGCACACCGTGGAAGGCCTGGGGCGAGTAAAAAGGTGCATATGTGGTATGAAGGACTATCCAGTTGTGATTAGTATTATTTGTTTCACGGTTTGAGTGCGAGCACTCTAGTATAAAGCAATAGTACCAATGAAGCCGCCAATGGGAACAAAACTCAGATGTTTTATAAGAGAACAGTAAACCTTTCAGCCTTTTTAAATAATTATGGGTTTATAGATGAGTTTGTTTTTTTCCCTGTGAACTTTGGGGTGAAATTGTGGTTTATAGATACATCTCATCCGTTATCAGCTGTCATAATTATCCGCATTCTCTAGAGATTATCACCGCTTTTGACCATGCGCAGCGTGTTTTTGGTCCCAAGTTAGCTCAACGATGACTCCTATGGAGGAGTAATAGTTTTCGGACTTTGGTTGAGGTTGTGCTTCGTGTGGTACGGAGAAAATCTCTGAAAATGTCTGTGAAATCGTGTCCTGAGGATGGACAAACTTCGATGGCGGTCACCGAAGAAGACGATGTTTACAGTGAAATAACTCCAAGGGGAGTCAGAAGAAGAACAGTCAGAACATTCACGGGTGTGAAAGAAGAATTGCTTAATAGTTTAACCAAGTCCAGAGGTGGATTTGTGGCTTCAATGACAAGATTTCAACGAGAAATCCAGGCGTCAATTGAAAACGATGGTGAGTTGAGTGACGTAGAAATGAAATTGACAACATACAACAACGTTTGGATCAAATATGTTAATGTGCACGAAAGGATCCTGCAATTACTAGATTCTGAGGAAGAAAAGTTGAAGGCTTGTTCACATTATGAGGATCAGAGAAACAAAAGGATGAATTTGGAGTTGTTAGTGTCATCGTGGCGTAGAATAACGAACGATAGACTTGAAAGGAGCGTAATTACCAGTGTAAATAAAACACAATTATCTCGTCGGAGCAGTAAATATTCGAAACCAAATTCAAAATTGTCGACGTTATCTCAAAGAAAGGAGTCGCTGGCGTTAGCTGAGCTAAAGGTTCGTCAAATTAGTAGAAGACAGGAATTATCACGGAAGAGGAGTGAATTACAATTTGAAGAGGAAATTATGAACGCGGAGATGGAATTGGAGGAAGCTAGAACTCGTTTAAAGGTGTGTGAGGATGACAGTGCAGAAGCTGATAAATCGTCACAGGATTTAGATGGTATGGACGAATATTTTAATGATGCTATCAAACTGTTATTATCAAAGGATAATAATGATGACCATGATATTGTACCAAATGAAAATGTAGATAATGATAAAACGAAAGACGATTATGTGGGATTGAATATCAATGATAATGCGACTATAACTGTACCTAATGTTACTATGACATCTACACCAATTTGTGCATCTTCTGGTGATAATAGTGCTCAAATGAGTTCATTAATACAAGTTAAAACCACTGACACACTGCATCCTGGTATGTCATCGACAGCAGTGTTATCTACAAGTTCCACCTTTCAAAGTTTGTCATCTATGTACGCATCGCCTACTTATACAACTCCAACAGTTTCTAAAGATGTATGTGTAACAACAACAATGCCTACTATATCATCAGTGCTCAGTGACCGACCTAAAGTTGTTAATCCAAGTGTGTCTGTATATTCATCAGTTATAACCACATCTGATAATTCTGAAAGTAACATTTCACCCAACTGCTCAGTGTCAGCAGCTCCATTGAACGTTTGTCTTTCAAAGACAAAATTAAACAGCGAGTCTTTATCAGTTTTGCAAGACCCACCCAAGTTTGTTAACAGTTCAAATACGTCCACGCCAGCAATACCTGGATGTGACACTTCTCAAAGTGTTACACAGTCTGTGTGTTCTGTTTCTTCAAGTGTATCATGTGAAACAAGTATTAACAGCTTCACATACCCATCAGCAAAGCCATCTGTTTCTAGTGAACAGAGTGAGCTATGTAGTAAGAAGCCCTTGGAAAAAACAACTCTGATAGATGAGTATAACCCAAGTGAGCAGATAGTTAAAGCACTGACACAAGTGGTTAACACCCCCAAGATTGAGTACCTTCATTTCGATGGAGATCCCACGAGATACATTTCCTTTATACATAACTTCGAGACGTGTTTAGAGAGGGACATTGTTGAGGATTCAAGAAAGCTGCAATTATTGATACAGCACTGTACTGGCAAAGCTCGAGAGGCAATTGAAAGTTGTGTAAACCTGCCAGAGGATATAGCTTATCAAACTGCTAAAGAAACATTGAAAGAAAACTTTGGTAAACCGTATGTGATTGCTAAAGTCTACTTACAGAAGTTAGAGAGTCTTCCAGCGATAAAGAAGTTCGATGGTCCTACATTGTTAGCCTTTGCTCGACAGCTTACTGAAGCTGAAAGAACATTACCTGGAATGGGAACTGAATATGTCAGTGACATAGATCATGTGAACACTCTGAGGATGCTTAATAAGAAACTACCACTGTTCCTGCGGTCAAGGTGGACCGAAACGGCTGGAAAGATTATCGAATCAGGAAAAAGACCTAGGTTTGTTGATTTCTTGAACTTTGTTAAAGAGAGAGCCAAGCTTGTTAATAATGAGTTTGGTGAAGACCTAAATGTGACCGTTTCCAAGGAAAGGGGTAAGGACAAACCAAGACGAGAAGGCCACGCCCAAAGGGTAACAACGTTTGTTACTAGTCTGAATTCCAACCAAACCAGGAACAACACAAAGTCCCAGAAGAGAAGATGTTTTCAATGTTCTGATGAGCACAACATATGGAAATGCGACGCATTTAAAGAACTAACGTACAAACAGAAGAAAGACGTAGTCAGAAAACACAGACTTTGTATGCGGTGTCTTGGTGAAGGACATTTCATGAATGACTGTAGTAAAACCGAATTCAAGTGCCAAAAAGAGGGATGTAAAGAGCTTCACCATACACTTCTGCATCCACCATGTAATGGACAAGACACAAGTTCTACCAGTCCAAGTAATGATCAGACAACCAAACAAAATACAGTATACAGTGGTGTTATATCTGCGGCAACTGGGGCCGGTGACAAACGAGTATGTCTTGGAGTGATTCCAGTTAAAGTGCAAGCAAGGGATGGCAGTAAATGTGTTTCGACTTATGCATTGTTAGACAGTGGCTCAGAGGTGACTTTGTGTCACGAGAAATTGTGTGAAGAACTGAATCTCGAAGGTAACAAGATTGAATATACGCTGTCTGGAATAACAGGATCAACAAAGGTGAAAAGTAAGACAGTTGACATTACGGTTATGTCAATGGATGATAATTTTACTGTTGAACTTGACAATGTGCGAACTGTGAAAGAAATGCCAATCTCTTCTTGTTGCATCGTGAGATCTAAAGATTTAAAAGGATGGCCTCACTTAAGCGAAGTAAACATTTGTGAATTGGAGAACAAGGAAGTTATGTTGCTGATTGGCGCGAAAGAAAACCCTGGATTGTTCGTACCAGTAGAAACAAGGATGCGAGAATACAACGAGCCGGTAGCCATACGATACAACTTAGGCTGGACGGTGATTGGACCGGTTGGAGGAAATAAAGCCGACTGCAAGTGCTCAGTTAATTACGTGCGCACCGTGGAATTATTTACAGACACAGAGACGACCGACACTTTGAACAAAGAAGATGTTGAAACAAAGCAACAGATGCTAGATGAAGATCTAGAACAGCAGCTACAACGTTTATGGAAAACGGACTTCACCGATTCTGTTGTTAACGGTAAAACTACTAACTCCGTGGAAGATAAGAGAGCTTTGGAGTACATGGAAAAAACGTTAGTTAAAGTTGACGGTCACTACCAAGTGGGAATGCCATGGCGGAACGACCCTCCACGATTACCAAACAACAAAGCGATGGCGTTAAGAAGATGTGCGCTATTGAAGAAACGACTCATGAGAGATGAAGATCTATTCAGGAAATACAAAACCGCAATGGGTGATTACATCTTGCAGGGTCATGCGGAAAGGGTGCCAGACAAAGACTTAACTACAACAACAACGTGGTACTTACCGCATCATCCGGTGGTACACCCATTGAAACCAGAAAAGGTCCGCATCGTATTCGACTGTGCTGCGAAGTTTGCCGGGACTTCCTTGAATCAAGAGCTGTTACAAGGACCCGATTTGACGAACCAGTTAACTGGTGTATTAACACGCTTTAGACAAGATCGCGTTGGGATCGTCGCGGACGTAGAAGGCATGTTCCATCAGGTTTTGGTGGCACCAAGGGATTGTGATGTACTCAGATTTCTGTGGTGGAGAGATGGGGACTTGTCAAACGAGTTAGAAGATTACAGAATGGTAAAGCACGTGTTTGGAGCGACATCCTCGCCAAGCATAGCGAACCTTTGTCTACGAAAGACTGCAGAGCTTGACAATGAAGGTATTGATTGTGAGGTAACAGAAACCGTCAAGACGAATATGTACGTGGATGACCTAATGAAGTCTACCGACTCTTCGGAGAAGGCGATTACCTTAACAAAACAGTTGTGTGACTTGTTGTCGAGAGGTGGCTTTCGACTGACTAAATGGTATAGTAATGACAGAGCCGTCTTGGCGTCTATACCTGAGAGCGAAAGAGCGAAGTCTGTCGTCGATTTGGACATCGAAAGATTACCTACCCAGAGTGCGTTGGGATTAAAGTGGAATACAGAGGACGACAAGTTCGTGTGGAATGTATCAGACGGAGCATTGCGAGCGATAAAAGAGAAGCCATTTACTCGCCGAGGAGTGGTATCCGTCGCCTACTCTTTATTTGATCCACTCGGGTTTATAGCGCCCTTCATTATGAAAGCTAAGTTAATGTTACAGATGTTAAGTCGAAAGGGTCTACGTTGGGACGAAACCATGAAAGAAGAAGATAGCAAGATGTGGATACGTTGGCAGGAAGATTTGCCTAAGCTTCGTGAAGTTCAAGTGGAGCGTTGTTTTCAGCCCGAAGGATTCGGTCAAGTAAAGAACACTGAACTGCATTTATTCTCCGACACTTCACGCGTTGGTTATTCAGCTGTAGCATACTTACGCCTCGAGAACCACGAAGGCAGAGTGTATTGTAGTATGGTGATGGGAAAGGCTAGAGTAGCCCCCTTACGTGAAATATCTATCCCAAGATTAGAACTGACTGCAGCGGTCATTTCTGTGAAGCTGAGCAAAGTTATCCAGGAGCAATTGGAATGGAAAGTTCAACGTGTCGTCTATTGGACAGATTCGACTTCTGTATTAAAGTGCATCAATAACACAACAAAGCGGTTCCATACGTTCGAGTCCAACCGACTCACTATTATACACGATGGGTCAACACCTTCACAGTGGAGACACGTTAACAGAGAGGTAAATCCTGCTGATGATGGGTCAAAGGGATTAAGAATGGCTGACATGTTGAAGAGTGATCGTTGGTGCAGAGGACCACAGTTTTTATGGAAGGATGAAAGCTTTTGGCCAAAGATGATATTAATCCCGGTGATGACAGATGATGATGAAGAAGTGAGAAAAGAATGTCAGATTTATGCCTCTTCTACACAGAGGAGCATCTTAGATGATCTCATCGTGTCCTATTCTTCCTGGTGGAGCCTGAGAAAGGCAGTAGCGTGGTTGCTGAGATATAAAATGTTCTTACGAGACAAGGTTCGCAGAAGAAAATCAATTTCTGAAAGAAAACAGAATCAGCTGAATCGAGGAATGCTCACAGTCCATGAAATCAACGAAGCAGAAAGGGTTATTCTTATCCATGTTCAAGTGACGGAATTTCCAGAAGCTGTGAAGACGATTACTTCAAAGAAAGGCGAGGATGAAAGACACATCAAGAAAGGTCTGAGAGACGTTGGTGCCTCTGTCTACAAGCTGAATCCCATTATAAGGAACGGAGTGCTGAGAGTTGGGGGACGTTTATCAAATGCAAGTCTTAGTGATGAGTCTAAGCATCCGACAATACTTCCATACAAGCATCATGTAACAGATTTGATCATAAAACACCATCACGCAAGCATGGGACATATGGGACAAGAATCGGTTTTATCTTCCTTGCGAAGAAAGTACTGGATCGTGAAAGGTCGATCAGCGGTCAGACGAGTAATCGGAAAGTGTGTCAACTGTCAAAGACAAAGTGCCCGGCCTGGACAGCAGTTGATGGCGGACTTGCCTCGAGATAGGATAACGCCAAACCAGCCACCGTTTGCCTACGTTGGCGTGGATTATTTCGGACCCTTTGAAGTAAAACAAGGACGATCTCGTGTGAAAAGATACGGTTGTCTCTTCACGTGTTTGAATACGCGTGCGGTCCACATAGAAATAGCACATTCTTTAGATACCAGCTCGATGATAAACGCCCTCAGAAGATTTATCAGTCTTCGAGGATACCCAGAAGAAATAAGGAGCGATCAAGGTACCAATTTTGTAAGCGCTGATAAAGAGCTTAAAGAGGCTTTGAAAGAACTAGATCAAACAAAGTTGAATAGCTACTGTGCCCTTAAAGAAATACAATGGAACTTCAATCCACCAAGCTCAAGCCACATGGGCGGGGCATGGGAGCGAATGATTCGCTCCGTGCGACGAATTCTGAAATCCATTATGAGAGAGCAGCTGGTTAATGATGAAGTTTTGTCAACCGTCATGGCAGAAGTGGTTTACATTCTGAATTCAAGACCTCTTACGCGTAATAGTGACAGCCCACTAGATGATCTACCCTTGACGCCGAATCATTTATTGCATCTAAGACCAAGTCCCAGTTTACCACCTGGCATATTTTCTAAGGATGATAGTTATGTAAAACGTTCGTGGAGACAAGCACAATACCTTGCCAGTATTTTTTGGCGTCGCTGGACAAAGGAGTATGTTCCAACCTTGATAGAGAGAAAGAAGTGGAATCTACCCAAAAGAAACTTACAAGTAGGAGACCTGGTGCCTTTAGCGGATGAAACGTATCCAAGAGGAGAATGGCCATTAGCGAAAGTGCTGGAAGTTACGTTGAGCAAAGATGGTTATGTACGTTCGGCCAAGGTCAAGACGAGTTCAACCGTCGCTACTCGAGTTCGACGACAGCGCAAGGGTGAATGGAAAGCAAGCACTACAATACTGACAAGGCCAGTAACAAAGCTATGCCTACTGGAGATGGACTGAAAGAGACAATACGTGTGTAATCTAAGTATTGACATTGTTATAGAGACATTTGTGCAAAAATGGTAGCTTTAGTTGTTAGTTGTAAATGATCGTTGTAACTTTCATTTAGGGGCCGGTGTGACTACCATTTGTGGTCATGTGATTTTCAGTCACGTGATATATTTGAGCACGAGGTGTTTAAGCTGTACTAGGTTGTACGATCGAGTAATGGATCGAAGAGATCACAGATAATTCGTTGAGTTAAGAGCCATACAGTCCGGTAAGGATACAGTCATTAGTTTTATTAATTGTAAACCGATGTAACATCAGAAATTGTAATAATTTTGTGTAGAAAACCGCTATGTCTACGGCCGCCGCCGCCTCGACTATCATCGACATCGACAAGAAGCAGTAGTTGTTGTGTTCATGGAAATAAAGATATGTGTGTTTTTATGGCGTGTTTTTGGTCCCAAGTTAGCTCAACGATGACTCCTATGGAGGAGTAATAAGTTATATCAGAGATATCACGTGGCAATTCTGACCCAGTTCTCACGGCCAATGTTTAACCCTGTTATAGGGATATCGTGTTGCAAAAATACCATTATACTGTTGGCATAATGCCTTCTTTTAGTCATCACGCAACACGTTCGTTTACGTGACAGGCGTTCCTGGTCGGTGTAATTACAAACCAGACCGGACTGGACGGGACTACACTGGAGCAAGATTCGGATGAATGACTGCAGTCACACCAGAACGTTATTTTACCTGTATTTAAAAAGCAAAGCACCCTGGGCGTCGGAGATCTGGCCGTGTTACGTTTTGTTAATTTATCTGTGAAGAATCGCTTTTCACATACTTTAATTATTAACGAAACCTAACGCGAGACAAATCTCCAAGGAAAAGGAAAAGCAGAAATTTCTAGGATTAAGGAATGTGCCATATTAGTAATCAGAGAAAATCAGTTACTTATCTTCCTACAACTATATAACAAAGGTCTAAAGAACTGTAAGGAACCGATCCAGCGATTGTGCTTGGGGTATAAACCAGGTAAAAAAGTGTCTATCAAATTGAGACAACAATACCATTGCTTTGTATTTAATTAGTTTTAGCGATCTGTTGCTTAAAGGAAAACACCTCTCCCTCCTCACACATCCATTACTTCGGCAATTGGAAAAATTATAAGATCACTAACAGCACCATAGGCCGGCTTGATTTCCAGCCGCGAAGGGTTCCGGTTAAAATCCTCACCCGAAATCGCGTGGAATTCAAGCCTAACAGCACCATGGTCTTGTCTACCCCGTGGATAAATCGCATTCTAAGAACGAAATCTTTTAGTGTCAAGTGTCAGAAGGCAGTTTGTTAAAATAATGCTCATAAAGATTAGTTTTTAATCGAGGGAAAAAATCGGTTGTAATACATAGGTTATCTATTAAATCTATTAAACTCTATCTATTAAATTTATGTTTAGCAATTTTTCACAAAAGGCTGAAAGTATAATAACCTATTTTTCGAATTCGAACGACCTGTAGAAATACTAGACTTCAGTTGAAATCTTCATTTCTCATTGGCATCGCTGGAAAGATATACACCTGTTTCAAAAAACGTACGCCCCAAGGCCAGGCGCTCACCCGAAAAGGACAAACCACACAATTACCAAAGAAACGTCATGAAAATTCGTCCTTAAAACCGAGACTACTAAAGCCGAAAAGTATTCTCACTGAGGCAACTGCGAAAAAACACCATCGCTAGTCACGTAATCATAGGATCGTGAGTGCATAGATAGAGCTCCAACATTCCCTTCATTTCGGAAAACGTGTGGATGACGAATATCGACGACCCATCCTCTCCCCGCAGCGATGATTTCCACAAACCCGAAATCCTTCGCTCCCTCTCGCCTTCGGGGCAATCATTTCCTATCAGTCCTGTCAGGCCTGATTATATGAACCGCATTGGCCCGGTTAAAAGGTGGCTCGACTGGGTTTTGTTTGAGGCGCACCTCCGCTGTTTGATCGCAAAATGCGTCGCGGCAAAAAACCTAATTTCAAAAAAAATTCCACATGAAGTCTAGAGATAGATTAAAGTTTCTTTTGACGTATAAATCATTTTGATCGGAGTTTTCAATAATTTATAGTGGCGGCATGGTGATTTTCATAAACCTGATTTTTTGGAAAAACTAGAGTTTTGTACAAAACCGCATTTATTGGTTCATAAAATCTGGATCAAGTTCTGCACTCTTACTCAGCTTCAACGATTTCTATGGAAGCGTTTTTGAATAAAACGCGCTTGAACTTTTACGCATCAAAAAAGTAAACAATTTCAAGCATTCAGTTTACTTGGCCGAAAACAGGCCTTACTTTTAGGTCTCGGAAAAAAGCTTTTTTTGAGCTCATATCGTCGACACATTCAATAACTGTTCGTTTGGAAAAGTAGAACAAAATTGCACCGCACGATTTTGAGAAATATGAATTTAGGTCAAGTTGATAGAGGTGCGCCTTTTCATCTTTTGTTTATCATTTCACTTATCTTTATAAAAAGCTAGAAAACTTAAGATTCGCTCGATATATTTTTTTCTAACTTCAGTATCAGCATTTTCACCAAGTTGTTTCTTAATCCTAGACATTTCATGGCCATTGAAGCATTGTAAGATATCCAAAATAAATTATAAAAACGTAAATTTTTAGGCCGCTTACCTCGCGTTGACGATGTTTTGGTCGTCAAGCATCTCCATTGTTATTTTTTTTCTGAACTTGTGAATTCCGATATGTGCCGCTCTTGTTTGCCTTTTGTAAACCTTCCAAGTGGCTACGAGTATGATAATTTGAAACAGCAATTTCAATGGCTTGTATTAAAATAACAAAGGATGAGTGCAACAAGCGGAATCGGAATTCACAAGTTCAGAAAAAAACTGGACAATGGAGATGCTTGACGACCAAAACATCGTCAACGCGAAGTAAGCGGCCTAAAAATTTACGTTTTTATAATTTATTTTGGATATCTTACAATGCTTCAATGGCCATGAAATGTCTAGGATTAAGAAACAACTTGGTGAAAATGATACTGAAATTAGAAAAAAATATATCGAGCGAATCTTAAGTTTTCTAGCTTTTTATAAAGATAAGTGAAATGATAAACAAAAGATGAAAAGGCGCACCTCTATCAACTTGACCTAAATTCATATTTCCCAAAATCGTGCAGCGCAATTTTGTTCTACTTTTCCAAACGAACAGTTATTGAATGTGTCGACGATATGAGCTCAAAAAAAGCTTTTTTCCGAGACCTAAAAGTAAGGCCTGTTTTCGGCCAAGTAAACTGAATGCTTGAAATTGTTTACTTTTTTGATGCGTAAAAGTTCAAGCGCGTTTTATTCAAAAACGCTTCCATAGAAATCGTTGAAGCTGCAGAGTAAGAGTGCAGAACTTGATCCAGATTTTATGAACCAATAAATGCGGTTTTGTATAAAACTCTAGTTTTTCCAAAAAATCAGGTTCATGAAAATCGCCATGCCACCACTATAAATTATTGAAAACTCCGATCAAAATGATTTAAACGTCAAAAGAAACTTTAATCTATCTCTAGACTTGTTGTGGAATTTTTTTTGAAATTAGGTTTTTTGCCGCGACGCATTTTGCGATCAAACAGCGGAGGTGCGCCTCAAACAAAACCCAGTCGAGCCACCTTAAGCGGGCTGACTTTTAATTCTTTTGTTTTCGTTTCCCTTGGGGCCACAAAAGAAGTCAGCCCGCTTAAGGTGGCTGGACCCTATTTGGCCAGTGCGCGGGTAGTCGAATTGAAGCGGTTATTAATCGCGTTACAGAATTAAGTTGACCAAACTTTTTACGCACACCTACTACAAATGGACCAAATTTTATAATGATGCTAGTTTGGTTGAAATCGGAGCTTTTTTAACATCGAAATTGTTATACACTGGATTTGAAATTTTGCCAATTTTCTCAAAATCCTGACCTCGACGAGCAAAACGATTTATGAGACTTTGTAAATCAAATGTTTGTCTATAATGTGAGAGCGTTTCAAGAAATTCTATTAAGCCGATTTTGAGTAAAAACGGAGCAATTATTTAACTTTGAAGAAATTTAAAACCGCGGGTGCTCTACTAAATTAATTTTATAACAATAATTTTCCAAAGAAAAGTTGCAATATTTTTGATTTTAAATAATACCAAGGCATGGTTCTTTATTTTGTGAATATGTCATCGTATTTGCTATTTTTGATCGCCGTTGAGACGACTGTACGTAAAGCACTAAATTGCTGCGTTTATCTCGGAATTTCGACATCCACGTTAATAATACTGTTTCTTGAAAACTAGTAGATCAATTTTTTTTCATTTCTCGATATTAAATATTCAATCCTTTATCAGTAAGGTGTATAAATTACAAAGGCATTGAAGATTTTTAAGACCATTAAATAATTTTTTAAACATGGCCATATGTGCATCTCTATTCTCCGAGTTGTTGCCGGTGTTTGATTATGCATGCCTGCATGCGTGTCGCTTTGGCACCTCGTGCAAAAAAATGCAAATATACATGGAAAGTCACGCCAGAGATATCCAGAGTAACGCTGTACGTAGCAGTTTCTTACTAAAGTTTCTAGAACTATGGTATTTCCTTGTGCAAAAAGAAAACGGAGAAGTGAAATATTGCTGGAAAACACATTAAAGGCTAAAAAGGCGAAGGAAAAAGTAGTTCACCAGTCCAGGTAACTTGGAAGACTTAATAGTTCCATGTATTTGCATTTTTTGCACGAGGCGCCAAAGCGACACGCATGCAGGCATGCATATCATAAAGCCTGAATCAAACACCGGCAACAACGCGGAGAATAGAGATGCACATATGGCAATGTTTAAAAAATTATTTAATGGTCTTAAAAATCTTCAATGCCTTTGTAATTTACACACCTTACTGGTAAAGGATTGAATATTTAATATCGAGAAATAAAAAAAAATTGATCTACTAGTTTTCAAGAAACAGTATTATTGACGTGGATGTCGAAATTCCGAGATAAACGCGGTAATTTAGTGCTTTACGTACAGTCGTCTCAACGGCGATCAAAAATAGCAAATACAATGACATATTCACAAATTAAAGAACCATGCTTTGGTATTATTTAGAATCAAAAATAATGCAACTTTTCTTTGAAAAATCATTGTTATAAAATAAATTTAGTAAAGTACCCGCGGTTTTAAGTTTCTTCAAAGTCAAATAATTGCTCCGTTTTTACTCAAAATCGGCTTAATAGAATTTCTTGAAACGCTCTCACATTATAGACAAACATTTGATTTACAAAGTCTCATAAATCGTTTTGCTCGTCGAGGTCAGGATTTTGAGAAAATTGGCAAAATTTCAAATCCAGTGTATAACAATTTCGATGTTAAAAAAGCTCCGATTTCAACTAAACTAGCATCATTATACAATTTGGTCCATTTGTAGTAGGTGTGTGTAAAAAGTTTGGTCAACTTAATTCTGTAACGCAATTAATAGCCGCTTCAATTCGACTACCCGCGCACTGGCGAAATAGGGTCCAGCCACCTTAACCGGGCCAGCCTGGTTCATATAATCAGGACCTTAGGAGCTGTTTCGTCCTTTTAGTGTTTGCGCTCTAATTCCCCGGGTAGTTCTTTGTTCCCTTCCTTCCCTGCTTCCTTCTTTCGATAGATTTTATTTCAAGGTGTGACAAAAATAATTACAAAGTGCGTCATCTTTTTTTATTTCAAAGTGCGTCAGGTTTTATTTCAAAGTGCATGCGACAATTATTTCCAAGCGAGTTGCAACAGAAGTTGGCTCAAAGCGATGTTCGAATTCAACTCATCCGAACATGTTGGAGATTAATGTGAATGAAACAGTGTCGCCTAAATATGATTTTTTGTGTGGAAATCAGTGGCTTGTATGAAGTACACGCTCATCACTTGCTGATGTTTTTCACGGTTATGAAAGAACTGAATCATATCAAAATCAGTAAAACTTTTAGTTTCCTGAATATACACACTACACCGTGAATTTTAGAGAGTAGTTTTTACTCTTACGGTAGAGTAAAAAGTACTCTGTCAAGGAGAGTAATTTGAAATGAGTAAAAATCACTCCAAAGAAGGTCGTAAAATCTACTCCTCTGAACAGGAACTATAGAGTTGTTTTTATTCTAGTAATGGAGTTATGGAAAGTGGAGTAAAATCAACTCTGTCTCTGGGATTAAAACAACTCTACCTGATAGAGTGAAAGAGGAGTTAGAAAATAACAAAGCTAAAAGCCAAAGCAAGTTAGAAAATAGAGCAGTTTTGAAAAACAAAATGGTGGACAGAGGTGTTGGACAAAATCACTCTATAAGGTACTTCCTATTAATTTCTTATCTTTCAACTGATATCTCAGACTGGCAAAAAAATTCTATGATTGCTTTGGTATAATGTTTTAGACGATTGAGATCTTTTTTGTTGGATTTTTTCTCTTTGAAGTTATCGTATTGACAAGCCCTTCGTGAGCTTTTACACGAAGTGTCCTGGAACAACTTTGTCAATTAAAAACTCGCTCTTTAGAGTAGAAGATGGTAAATAAATTATGTTTTGTTGAACGTTTTGTGGTTTTTCTTTATTACAACCGTTTTTAGGTAAAAAAAAATGACTCTTAGGTTGTGATTCAAAGTTGGCTTTGACACAGAGTTGGTGCGGAGTTAACTGAACTTCGCTTTCATAAAAACTAAACAATGTCATCTATCTTCTTGACACTTAATGTATGAAAGAGAATCAAAAAAGAAAATTTCAACCTGGAATTCATCATAAAAATTTCTTTATTTAAAAAGATTGACTTGTTTTTCGTTAGCTTTTGCCGTTGGGTTTGTGATGGCGAGCGTTCGCGTGATCGTTATTTCAGTTGTTGGAGAAAAAATCCAGAAAAAGTGAGGCTTATCGATCTTTTGATTCTGATATCTAAAATTATTCTAGATTAGACAATTTTCCTTGACCTTTTCTATCTTTTTTTCACGCAAAGCCGGAAATCAGTAAAGAATTTTGTAGAATAAATAAGGGGCTTTTTGTTTTCTTTATGTAAGAAAGCTTTTTGCTGTTTTTGAAAATGAAATTTATATTAATCGATCAATCCCCGACTCCAAATTCCTGATAATTTTGTCACAAAACCTGGCCTATTTAACTACAAACTAGACGCTCTATGAGCGTGAAGTCGGGCAAGCTAAAAATATCGTGCTCACATTATGACGTCATGTTATGATAAGCTTTGAGTTGCTTTCAGTAATGAAACAACTTTGTGGATTTTTCTGTGCCCGCTTTATTAAATCGTTGTTAATTCCATTTTGGTATGGTCATGCGATGTACGCTGTCTTACTATTTATCCATTGCATATATTTGATATTCTGCTTGTGTGGGTTTTATTTCAAGAACCATTGCAATGCTCGTTATATAGAAAAAATTGTTTGACGTTCTAGGTTATCAAAAAGTGAGATTCAAAATAGTAGTGATTTTTTTTGCTGAAAGTAAAGTGCTGTGATCTGAAGGAGATGGTGATACTGTCACTCTCCATCGTCGGGAACCCTGTCCTTATTATTTGAACAGGAATCCCAGTGAGAATAGAGCTACGATGAGCAAGCCCTTGTCTACGTAAAATTTTATCGAGTTTCCTCTAATTTTTAACCAAAGTAAAAAAGGTCGATAGAAGAAGATAGGTGAATATATTTATAAAAATAGATGAAAATAATCCATAATCTATGATCATTAGTGATTTCTTTGTGATCAACTTGATCTAGTGTGAATCTAGTAAGAACTTGTTTGACTTTGCTATCTTTGCTAGAACTTTTGCTAAGGGGATCGCGAAACAACCCATTTCGAAATGTACGCTCATCGCCATCTTTTGGTGTGGGTCTATCGCGATCGGCGTGTGCATTTGTGTGTAATGTGAGCGTCTTAGTATAGAGTTTCTTCGGCATCTTAGTCGTGTTCTTTCAGTTGAAGCTATCGAAACAACCTAGTGCAAACACGTTTCTTCTACGACAACGAAAGGTATTATGGTTTACTCGAACACGTGACATTTTATCTGACTGTGACCTCCCCTGCCGGGCTCGGTCGACCCCACAAGGAACGCCTGGCTATCAAAGTTCGACACGACAGATACATAGAACAAACGGTAGAACTAAAGTCGGGCATGCCTACGGCTGCCCGACTAATTAAGAGAAGTTCTTATCATCTATGTGGGTACCTAGTCCAGTCCCAGACTCTCTTTCTTGCCGCTCCTGGACTCGCGGAGAAAGAGAGTCCAGTATAACTTGCATGCGCATGTGCAAAATGAGCCAATCAATTGATTAATTAGTATTTTGCGAGCTTGCAATATGCAAATGTAAGTGTTTGGTAGCGATGCGTATCGAAAAATTCACAAATACGTCTTTCACAACTGTCCATCCGTAAATGGCCTGTAACTGCTCAAACTTTGGTAAAAGATTATAGTTGGTTTTTCCAAGTGCATAGCTCACTGAATCAACAAATGGCTTTCCGAAATGAGACTGATATCGTGTATACAAAACACTTTCTTCTTCAGCCATCTTGAATCATTAGATGACTTTAGGATTTGTAACCACGCGATCACCACATGAATGTGGTGATCGCGTGGTCACTAAACTGCCATGCGCATGCAAGTTATACTGGACTCTCTTTCTCCGCGAGTCCTGGAGCGGCAAGAAAGAGAGTCTGGGACTGGACTATGTGGGTACCGAGTTGATTTTCACTCTAAATGCAGAGTAATAAACACCCCGACTTAAGAGTCAATTTTACTCCAAATGCAGAGTACCTTTTTTACTCCTACCACAGAGGAGTAATTTTAACTCCGAAATCAGGGTCATTCTGTCACCGTTTTGCTACTCGATTTTCGGAGTAAAATTGACTACTCTTTAAAATCTACAGTGTAGTACAATTAAGTGGGCTGTTGGACTAGAGGAACAGATCCCACGTGACTAGACCGAAAACACCGAAAAGGAGTATAGGAAGATGCACAAGTGCTCACAATCACCCTCGGTTAAGAGTTAAGCATGTATACAATTTGTCTACGCATGTCCGTGTTTTGGCTTGAAATTCATTTGCAAATAATTTTATGTTGACATGGAACATTTGGTTGGCGATCTCGTTCTTCAAAATTATGTTCATCTACCGAAATACTAAGACAACTGAAACATGAGCAGTCTACCTACCGCTAGCGTTATGGATAATTATTTAAATCGAAGGTACCCCAGATGGGAATATATCACGCGTTAAAGTCAGTATAAAGCTCAAACAAGGACCAGAACTCCGCACTTTCGAGTTATATTGTGGGCATTTAATTTATATATAAGGTGCATTATGCAGTGGAAGGCATTACCAACACGTTACTGTGTGAATTGGATCCAATAAGGGTATTTTAGACTTCATCGATCGTTGAATTATTAGCCATGTTTACCGGAACGTCGTACTTTTTCGCGCAAAATTCTTGCAATTCATTTTCAAAATTTTACATCTTGGACAGTACCCCCAGCAAAATTATTTGATAATTGGCTTATTCCATGTTTCTTTCCTGCAAAACTGAGCTTTTTTGGTCAAAACTCCTGGTCCCTGCATGTGATCTAAAGCATTTTTGTGAACGTGTTTTCAAGCACATTTCTGTTCCAGACAAAATGCAAATTTGAGCGAGCTATTTATTACTCTTTGATTAAGTATAAAAAAGTGGTTTCATACGGAATAACATGTATGTCTCCCCACATATAAATAAGGTCATTATTTTCTAAATATATGCTGCAGATGATAAAATATAGGTGACTGAATTTAGTCAATTTTATCACAATGGGAACAAGGCTTGAACCATGTTGTAAACACTGCTTGAAATCATATCGAGGGACTACGAGTTTTGACCAAAAAAGCTCAGTTTTGGAAGAAAGAAACATGGAAAATAACGTATTGTTAAATAATTTGGCTGGGGGGTGTTTAAGATGTAAAATGTTTAGAATGAATTGCAAGAATTTTGCGCGAAAAAGTACATTCCGGTAAACATGGCTAATTATTCAACGATCGCTTAAGTCTAAAATACCCCTGTTCGATCCAATTCACACAGTAACATGTTGGTAATGCCTTACACTTAACAAATATAAAACGTTTTCCGTGTTTACATAGCCTGATGTAAACACGCGGGAAAGTTTGGGAGAAGTCGAGAGCGATTGTATAAAACCGAGCCGTAATAAAATACATGAAGAAAAAAGAGTGAAAAATCTCGTTTTTGTTGGATATCACTCAAGAAATTCTCCCCACGTTTCAAAGACAAAAACTGTCCAATCAGCGTTCTCATTTTACAGTCGATTCTCGAGCTCAAAAATTCAGGATAAACTGAATTCTGCTTGCATAAGATGGTTAGTGCCCAAATTTTAAGTCGAGTAGTGCTCAACGAGTGATTTCAGTTGGTCAAGCTCCGGATTTTTGTTGTCTTTTTGATACGAAAAACAATCTTTCGAGATGAATGAACGCGACCGACAGAAAACTTTTCAGTACCGTTTATATCTAAATGTTTTTTCCTTGTTTACTGTTAATATCTTGCATTTATTGTGAATATGATTTAGGGCTATTGAATAAAGTAATTTAAGTTTTGAAAACGTTATTCTTGTCTCCTATTTCTGTGCCTTTCGGGCTAGACGGAACTTTTCATTTGAGCGTAGCTACTGTACGTTTACATGTATTCAGTTTTCAGTCTGTAGATTTTGGTTTTATAAATTGACAAACACTTCCTCTTCTCTTATTATCAGCAGAGGTTTTTTTTTCTATTTTGTTTCTAAAGTATTAGGTTCAAATCAAAGACAGAAAAACATATTTTGCGATTGATTGTAAAGTGAGCTCGAGCGGCACTGAGTTTCCAGAGTTTTGCTTGATCATAAAAAAAGGATAAAGAAATCAAAGGAGAATCGAGTTTGCTCTCACTTCATCAATTTTTTCTCAAACAAGTGTTTGGTGAAAGTTGCCCATTATTGTATACCATATTTTGTTTAAACACTTTGCTCTAGCCAAAGATCTTGTCGTCACAATTAACACTTATTGACTGGGACCGTTTTGTGGTCCCGAGACCGGCAATGTTTCCCGAGGCGGTGTTTTGTTATATGCCAACTGTCAAAGAACAAAATAAAAAGCAAAAAGTCGCTGCCTACAGTTAAAGTTTTTAATCAAAATTCACACAAAACTGACCTTTTTTCACACATATTTTTTCGGAGAATTGTTGTAGCTCTTTTGGTGACATTCCAGGTTGGTTATCATCTTTTCCTCGGAATAAATGTTGTATATTGGTCTTAAAGGTTTGGCAATAAACACGAGTTTTGCCTCATGCATGTCCGAATGAATGAATTTGTAAACGCGCGCTACCAAAAACCTGCCTTCAAAGCTCAATCTACTTCCGGTTTTGTTATTACCGGTCAATAAACTCACTGTTGCTCGCTGAGAGTTGTTGCTGGGGAAACAGCAAAATTTGCCGTTGACGTTCACGTGATGCGCTCTCGCCCAATCAGAGCACGGAAAAAATTGACTTTGACAGTTGGTATATAACAATCATGTTTACATAGCCTCATGTCAACACGCTCTTTAACCAATCAGAGCGCGCGTAGTATCTTAGTTATTTTATAAAACAAAATAGTACTAATTATAGACAATGGTAGAGTGATCGCACTTAACCCGTGAAAAAGTACAAAATCTAAATAGCACTAAATAGTAAGAAATCCTTTCTTTTCCATTGTTTAATAGCGCTACTTTACATTATTTAGCTAGTACAATCTCACGGATTAAGTGCAATTACTCTAAACAATGAATTTTGATACTATTTAGCAGTAATTATTACTAAGTTGTTTCATGGTTTTAGTGTTTGTGCTCTATTTCTAGTTCAGTAATACAGTATTTTTGGCACCAGACTTCATTATATGCCGACACATTGCTAAATGAGTTATCACTGTCAGTTCGACATTTTAAAATATTGATGATATAACAATATGCGCATTTCTAAAGAGTTAATTTATAGAAGGGGTTTGTTTGTTTCAACCTCAAACTCGCACTGAGTCAAAAGTTACTAAAATTAACCCAGTACGAGATTATTGTGCTATAAAATATTAATTCTCCCATCTACACCTGAAGGCACAACTCAATCCTAAAGTCAGTAAACAATCTCTCTCCCTGCCAGTACTGCGCAGTTGAACTGAGAATAAGAATGCTTCAGCTTGCGAGGTCGTGATATCGAAGAAGAGACTTTCAAATTTCAACATTTCACTTACTAAAACCCGTTTTCTTTATTCTTGAGAGACGCTTTTACAGGTAAATATGTAGCTATTCTTTAATGCGTTTATTTTTCTTTCTTTTTTATTAGTACTACTGTCAAAAATTTATTTTTTTAACTTACAACTTCATTATCTAATTTTTTTTGTTCTATTCTTGCGTCAGCATACATTTTTCTCAACCACATTTCTACAGAGAAACTAACACAATCAAATCGTGATTTTCAAGAGGCAAAAAGTCTACCTTCGAACGACCCGGTTCCACATCTCACCGTGTTTTGTTGTTTTTAGATAATTTCTCATGCCTCTTTCCTTTTAAAGCTATCCTTACTCAGCTATTCAACCCAAAAACGTTATTTTGTCCATTTATCTGTTTTAAACAAAGGTCAACATCTGTTAGATAGCCTCGAATTCAAAATCGATTGTTTTATTGCCATTCTTAATTTTGCAAACAAAATCGAAATAATATATATTACATGCAAAATACACAGCTAAAGATATATTCTCTTACTTTGTTAGATTAAATGAAATTTTCAGACGAATCTTCAAACTTTTGACTTCCAAACTAATTAATCCGTTTTAAATAGTTTCAACATATTCCTATAGAGGGTGTCTTTATGTCCCTGAGTTTTTATTATCTGATATATTTTGGCTAATGGAAAAGCATTTTCTAGACATTTCATGGAAAAATCTTGTAGTTTGTTCTTAGTTTTCATGGAAGTTATTCATTTACATTTTAAGCTCAAAACGTTCACAATTAGCAGTTTTGAGTTTCTCGAACTTTCTGTTCATTCATGTTCAAAATATAATGAAAACAGTCAGCCACTCAAGGTTCGCTCCCATTAGTTCAAGACTTGCCTTTAACCTTTGGGGATTTCAAACCATTTGCCTGGTACCATATTTGAGGGACCATGGAGATAAAAAACGTTGAAGTCGGTTAATTTGAATCTGAAACGAAACATAAATGATTCTTGTTTCTTGAGTAAAATACGAAAAACATACTTCTAACTGAAGCCTTGCATTGTAACTAATATTCCAATATTACAACAAACGGTATCATTTGGCTTCGAATATGTCGTCATTTGCAGCTAGTTTCACGTCTCAGATCTCCGACCGTCAACGTTATTTGAAATAAGGACCTACTATCCCACATTAATAAGTATCAGATCGCATCAGAAAAGATCTGATCTGGAAAGATAAGTACTGGAATCACTTGTGTTAAATTGTATCCAGTGAAGAAAACAAAGTGTGGATTCATCATCGTTCTTATCCGACGTTGGACGGTTACCATGGTAACTATACACGGATCCAACTGAGCTCAATTATATAGTGTGGGTGCATAAATGTATACAAATGCAACGCAATAAAAACAGTTTTCATCATCGTTTGAAAATGAAAAAATGTTTTGTATTGATCTCGCATTGATCGTGAACTCCTGAAATAAACCGTCATTTGCATTCAAAACAAAAGCGCTTCCATTTTGGTTTTGAGTCCTTCTGTAGGATACTTTATAAAAATTATTTCTCTGAAACCATGATTCTTTTGAAACCAGAAATAAGTGCAGCGGTTTTATTCAACCTCTTTTTAAAGGGGTTCTAAAACTCATTGAAAAAGTCATAAGCAAATAGACCAATTGAAGGCGTTCATGTGGTCACGTGTTGAGACCTTTATACTAGACTTAAAAAGCAATATCGCTGCAAATTCATTCAAATTCGACCAAAACAGAACATTCGAGATGATTTGTTTGGTTTTTAGCGCTTTATGAACACCAACTAAAACTGCTTATACTCCTTAACGGTTTGTCTGGTCGACGATTGGTTTTGTACTTTTTTTCCGAGTACACGTTCAATCACAGTTTTTCGATGAATTTTAGGTTGGTATACGATGGTATGAAAGTGCACGTCAACTGTCGAACATTCTCATGGAACACTTTTCTATTGGTTCATTGTGGTTTGATTTTCGGAATTTTATCCATTTTTTCTGGAAAATCTAGAGTGAAAGATTCTGAAATAGAGGGGTCAAGTTTTGTTTGTAATTACTCAGACAATAATTCACGTTCAACAAAATTGTTTCAAAACCGATTTATAACTGGATAAAAGATTTATAAGTTCCGAACGTTTTATCAAAATTGCACGCGATTCTAAAGAGTTGTGACGAAAAGTTAAAAGTTCAATGCTCTGGAATTTCTGATGAGTCACCTTAATAGTTGACTAATATGGATATTTCCCCGGGAAGCTCATTTTCTCGTTTCACCTCAAAGAGTGTCAACATATTCAAATGAACATATTTTTAAATTTATCTACAGAGTATAATGCTACCAGTTTTATTCATCATTTTGGTCAAAGCCAGTTTAGTGAGATCTAAATTCCACTGTGTTGGCACCTGCTACTCAGGGCGAGTGTTTCCACTGCCTGAAGACATCGTCTATGGGAAACATCTCATAGGATACTCCTACAAGAACATTACTACTGATAATGCAAAGAAGTGCTACTCATTTTGTGTCAATGACTGTCGATGTAAGGCGTGTCAGATGAAAGATGTGAGGTGTGAGTTGCTGGATGAGGACCACACTTCCAGACGAAACAACTTTGTAGCTGGGTCAGGATATGTGTACTATGACTTAAAGCAGGAATCATATCAAGGGGTAAGACATTTGACTTATTTCTTAAAAGTTCCCGAACGTGTAGCACAATAACATTGACACTCACTGTTATCAAACTATTAAAAAAACGTCTTCGGGAAATTAAAGGCCCCATGCAATCCTACGTGACTCATCTGAAGGGGCCTTCGAAAGGTTGTATGGGTACATACCTCCATGCAGTTGCTTGATGTTTAGAGCAGATTACGTATGACTGGGAAAATGACACGGTATCAAACGGTATACGGTTACGGCAGGGTATCGAATGCTCTTATAGACATTACAGCACTGACACAGTCACGGTACGCCGTCGTAAGTTTCCAACTCATACGAAACCCGCTCTAACATCAACGGGCCAGTGAATTAGTTGAGTTGAATACTGCACCTACCCATGCATGCACCTTCAATTCGGTCTAGTCGCGTAGGCTTTAGCCTCTCGTCCGACAACTTTTTGAAATAGATGTATATGGAATACACGATTTTGAATCAAGTTTTCCTAATTTTGCGGGATCAAGTTATTTTTCTATTCTCAGGATCGATGATCCAATTATTGTAAATGTTCTTGCTACTTCTCTCAAACGCGCTTGTTGCAAAATTAGAAATAAAATTAGGCAAATTCCTGGGTTGACATCACCTCATTTGCATTTTCCGATTTCGAATGGTTATAACTCCAAAAGTAGACATCCTCATACAAGAATGTGAATCCATAAAGCTTTTGAATTCATGAAAAAACGATTACCAAAATTTCAAATTAGAGGTTAGGGGCACTTTAAAAACGTACTTTGCTATTGCTACTTGTAAAGTTAGCGCAGGATGTTTAGGTATAGGAACAACTGATGGTCTGATAAAGATCGATTTTCATTCTCGTGGTGTTGAAGGGGGAGGGGACCGTATATAACAAGGACTGTATACTGTGTAGGCGGTAGTATATAACCAATTGTTTTCTTAACTTGTTTTCTTAATCGATTTCTTTCGTTACAATACAGAAATCCCACATGATTCAGCCAAATAGCTGTTATAATGGCTGCTGTCTACCTCAACCTTGTATAAACGGAGGAACATGTATAGAACACTGCAGCACACCAAAAGAGAAGTTCATCTGCGACTGTACAAGATTACTTACGGGAACAGTTTGTCAGCGGAAAGTAGCATCTTGTGTGGATTACTTGAGGAAAGCACGTGGTGCCACACCCTCTAATGGAAAATACACCATTTACCGCAGCGACAGTGGTCTTCGTCTCGAAGTCTACTGTACTTTCACTACCAACCAGGCCTGGACACTCATCGAAACGTTTAATATTGCAAACAACGATCACTACTACAACAAGCCATTTCACTTTGACTTTGAGAGAAATCCAAGTTTAGTCCCAAATTGGGCTGACTATCGCTTGTCGCTAAGCAACATGCAGTACCTCCGTACTAAGGCCACCATGTTCAGAGCCACGTGTGACTTCCCAAACAGAGGTGGTGAGCTTACTCGTGATTATCTGTTTGGTTACCTCAGTGACTATGACATCATCAACCATGGAGATATCAGCGGCTGCAAAAAGCATGCCTACATCAACTTGATAGGGAAAGAATACTTTAATCAATCTGCGCCTACATTCCAGAGACTTGGTACGTGGCATTTCCATATAGAACGTGTGGGTTGTGGCTTTCTAGTTCCACTTACTCAAATTGAAGGTGAGGAATTCTTTGGTTTGTACGGTCCAATTACTGGTTCAACAAAATGCACTAAAACATCGCAATCTACAACAAACTTCTGGTTAGGAGAAGAGATATAGAGTGAATATCGGGGCAAGAACTGATCTTGGTATTTGAAACCATTTGAATGTCCAACAAACTGATTGGTTAATATGGTAACATTAACGCAGTAAATACACTGCAACATCACAGTCTACTACACAGTGGTGGTTAGGAGAACATAAATAGAGTGAACAGACAGGCAGGACTTAAACTGACCTTAGAATGTGAACCTTGAATGCCCAAGTCTCGGTTGCTTGCCAATAGACCTCTTTACCTTCGTTGTTTGTTGTCCCATTTCATAGCGTGCGATGTCACTCTTGGGAGTCGATTCTTTCATATGTAAATATTTTCACACGTTCATCACAAAAGAGCAGTTCTCAAGGGAATGTCACATGGTCTGAAATGGGCAATTTGCATACGAAGGTAAAGAGGTCTATTAAACTAAACCAATACGTAAAAAAGAGCCGGGTAATTTGACGTCCGAAAAAATCGTACACACGTCTACGTACCGTAAGAACCGAAAAGAGCGGGAAAAGTGGATTACCTCAATCAGAAAACCGGGTTTTCGGAACTGTCCAACCAAAATCACACACATACATCAATTTTTCTAACCGGAATTTCCGATTTTCTGGGTACATGGAAACCGCCCCTGGTGTCTACATGTAGATCATCTAGTCCAGTCCCAGACTCTCTTTCTTGCCGCTCCAGAACTCGCGGAGAAAGGAGAGTCCAGTATAACTTGCATGCGCATATCAGCTTAGTGACCACGCGATCACCAAATTCATGTGGTGATCGCGTGGTTACAATTCCTAAAGTCGTCTAATGATTCAAGATGGCTGAAGAAGAAAGTGTTTTGTATACACGATATCAGTCTCATTTCGGAAAGCAATTTGTTGATTCAGTGAGCTATGCACTTGGAAAAACCAACTATAATCTTTTACCAAAATTTGAGCAGTTAGCATTTGGACAGTTGGGAAAGACGTATTTGTGAATTTTTCGATACGCATCACTACCATATTTTTTGACAGCAAAACAAAACACTGACCTTTGCATATTGCAAGCTCTCAAAATAAAACTTTAATCTGATTGGCTCATTTTGCACATGCGCATGCAAGTTATACTGGACTCTCCTTTCTCCGCGAGTCCTGCAGCGGCAAGAAAGAGAGTCTGGGACTGGACTAGTAGATCATCTAATTAAATATGGCCGAGGGCAACATCTGTATAACAATTTACCGTAATGTCTTCATCAATGTCTTGATCAGTATTGCTTCCTCCCATTTCAAGACACCATACGTGATCATAATGGATCGAGGGCTTTCACTGGAATGTGAGCTCATGAATTATTATGAATTATTAATGCACATAAAGATCAGTCTTTATCACAGGCCTCCCAGGCTCTGTGTAAGTACGGGAGTAATATGAGTTGGGTCGTTGGGCTGTCTGTGGTTACGATCTCAACGATTTTCCATATGTGTTCAAATTTTCTCTTCTGAATGGAAGATATTTGATGTTGACATTTCAAAAATGTCAAATAAATTAAGTTTAAGGTGCAGTGGCTCGACTGGGTTTTGTTTGAGCCGCACCTCCGCTGTTTGAACGTAACGCAAAATGCGTCGCGGCAAAAAAACTAATTTCAAAAAAATTCCACAGCAAGTCTAGGGATAGATTAAAGTTTGTTTTGACGTTTAAATCATTTTGATCGGAGTTTTCAATAATTTATAGTGGCGGCATGGCGATTTTCATAAACCTGATTTTTGGGGAAAACTTGAGTTTTGTACAAAATCGCATTTATTGGTTCGTAAAATCCAGATCAAGTTCTGCACTCTTACTCAGTTTCAACGATTTCTATGGAAGCGTTTTCGAATAAAACGCGCTTGAACTTTTACGCATCAAAAAAGTAAACAATTCCGAGCATTCAGTTTACTTCGCCGAAAACCTTACTTTTAGGGCGAGGAAAAAGTTTTTTTGAGCTCATATTGTCGACACATTCAATAATTGTTCGTTCGGAAAAGTAGAACAAAATTGCGTCCCACGATTTTGAGAAATATGAATTTAGGTCAAGTTGATAGAGGTGCGACTTTTCATATTTTGTTTATCATTTCACTTATTTTTATAAAAAGCTAGAAAACTTAAGATTCCCTCGATAACGTTTTTCTAACTTCAGTATCAGCGTTTTCACCAAGTTGTTTCTTAATCCTACACACTTTATGGCCATTGAAGCATTGTAACATATCCAAAATAAACTAAAAATGTAAATTTAGTTTACTTCGGGTTGACGTTGTTTTGGTCGTCAAGCATCTCCATTGTGCATTTTTGTCTGAACTTGTGAATTCCGATTCCGCTTGATGCACTCATCCTTTGTTATTTTAATATAAGCCATTGAAATTGCTGTTTCAAATTATCATACTCGGAGCCACTCGGAAGGTTTACAAAAGGCAAACAAGAGTGGCATATTGGAATTCACACAGAGTTAATTAAGTCTTCCAAGTTACCTGGACTGGTGAACTACTTTCCTTCGCCTTTTTCTCCGTTTTCTTTTAATTTGCACAAGGAAATACCATAGTTCTAGAAACTTTAGTAAGGGCAGGAACTGCTACGTACAGCGTTACTCTGGATATCACTGGCGTGACTATAGTTCCATGTATTTGCATTTTTTGCACGAGGCGCCAAAGCGACACGCATGCAGGCATGCATATCATAAAGCCTGAATCAAACACCGGCAACAACTCGGAGAATAGAGATGCACATATGGCAATGTTTCAAAAATTATCTAATGGTCTTAAAAAACTTCAATGCTTTTGTAATTTAAACACCTTACTGGTAAAGGATTGAATATTCAATATCGAGACATAAAAAAAATTGTTTGACTAGTTTTTAAGAAACAGTATTATTAACGTGGATGTCGAAATTCCGAGTTAAACGCGGCAATTTAGTGCTTTACGTACAGTCGTCTCAACGGCGATCAAAAACAGCAAATACGATGACATATTCACAAAATAAAAAAACATGCTTGGTATTATTTAGAAACAAAAATATTGCAACTTTTCTTTGGAAAATCATTGTTATAAAATTAATTTAGTAAAGCACCCGCGGTTTTAAATTTCTCCAAAATTAAACAATTGCTGCGTTTTTACTCAAAATCGGCTTAATAGAATTTCTTTAAACGCTCTCACATTATAGACAAACATTTGATTTACAAAGTCTCATAAATCGTTTTTCTCGTTGAGGTCTGGATTTTGACAAAATTACTGCGAACGGCTTATGCATTTGTAAGTAAAGTGAGCATTCCAAGGATAAAACAGGGCACAATGACCCTCCACATCTTTGTCTTCATCAACATGGCGAACCTTCGAAGCGTGTTTGCATCATGTTTGCATCATGTGTGGCCTGAGCCGAGCCCGAAGGACTTCTGGGTAATATGCAGGTTTGCGACGTTGATGATATAGGTGGATCTTTGTTTACAATTTTTGCTCATTAGCATAGGCATTTCTCTTTTCAACCAAAAAAACACCAAATCACCTCTGAATATTGCGAGGGCATGGCAAAACTAGCTTTCTTTGGAAATTTGCATGGCACAAGCAATAGTTTTTTGCGTGATGCAGTTTTAAAAACTCTAAATTTTACAGAGAATGTATGGGCTCATTAGCGCTTTTGCCACTCAGAAATTTGAAAGCAAATTGGAAGCTGGATATCTCGCACAATATTGCATACAAAGAGCTAAAAAGTTCGTAGATTACTTATATTAAACAGCTCTTAAAAGTTTTGGACTCAGTTTGTAATCTTATCGATTTTTAAGCGTATGCTAATGAAGCAGAATGTAAACACATGACGTCAGCAAAGATTCTCCTATACCTATTTCAAAAAATAGAGACCTCTATGAGGCCATGTGGTTACTGGCCTCAAATCCAAATATAGATATAGACGCATTTCAAGGCCTGTCCCTGGTTGGGGGTGGGGGTAGGGGTTTACTTCGACTAGTGCATACACACACACCGACTTTGTCCTAGTGCCCTTGGTAAGTTTATTGAAATTCAATATATTTTTATGTTCTATTTGACCTGATGCGTTTGGTCACGTAATGGATTACATGGGTGGCATGGGTGGCGTAGTGGTTAAGCCACTCGCCTCTCACCGCTGTGGTCCGGGTTCGAGTCTCAGCTCGGGTGCTGGATCATATGTGAGCTGAGTTTGTTTGATGTGTTGTTCTCTCCCATGTCACGAGGGTTTTTTCTCCGGGTTCTCCGGTTTTTTCCTCCCTCAGCAAAAATCAACATGCGAGTTGAGTGATGTATGAAAAATATTTAATGTAGAGGTAGTGAGTGTGAGTGCCAGCAGGTCCACATCAGCCAATAATGGTTGCCAGAAATCCAACCTGCTTAAACAACTAAAAGATTTGATTTTTTTTTTTGGATAAAACATCTGAAACATGAACGAAACAAACATTTCCCCTGCAGATATATTTCTGAACTAAACTGCACAGTTTGGTCTCAAAACGTATATTTATAACCACAAACCCTATATTTCATTATTAATAACTGTCCCTGGTTGGGGGTGAGGGTAGGGGTTTACTTCGACTAATCTATTTTTATGTTCTATTTGACCTGACGCGTTCGTCACGTAATCGATAAAACATCTGAAACATGAACGAAAAAATACACGATTTGTTGTGTCAATAATGCCGTTGCAGTTGTAGAAGTCTTTGCAGCAAACAATTTAGATATATAGTGAAATAAAAAGTTGAATAAACTGGTATATTCGCAGGGAATATTTTTGCGTGTGAGATACATGTACATGTATAATGTATGATAATACAATGACAAAGGCAAACACTAATAGCTGTTGACAAACAAATAAAGGGTCTTTACTACTGCTGCTGGTCCAAACGTTTCCCCTACAGATATATTTATGAACTAAACTGATCGGTTTAGTCTCAAAACGTATATCTATAACCACAATTTCTATATTTGATTATTAATAATCGCCTTAAACACTCTCAGACCGCCGCACGTAGTTCCGCGCACGTACTTCGTAGTTCGGCTTGGAACTTCGCCTCTACTTCGGAACTTCACGTATCTTTCGGCTTGACAGTTCTCCTACCCTTCAGAGATTTCCGAAAATCACTCACGGACTCGCACCCTAGCTCATGGACCCGATGGCATAGTGTGTTACTGGCATTAAGCCAGTAACCACAAAAACGT
The DNA here is from genome assembly GCA_029948255.1 of Telmatactis stephensoni. Lineage (NCBI taxonomy): Eukaryota > Metazoa > Cnidaria > Anthozoa > Actiniaria > Isophelliidae > Telmatactis > Telmatactis stephensoni. The sequence continues at coordinate 161,324 of JALIZF010001827.1, read as the reverse complement.
TGTCGCATTAAGTTCACAGTGTACGTACTTCAAGACTGCAAAGGATTTTGGTAGTTTTCTAGTAATTAATGTAATCATAGCATGTTTGGGTTGCATAAAACATGAATACAAAAGGCTTAAAATGCTCACCAAGGAAACGTCACACAAGGAAAGATGATATCGAATAGATGCTGTATAGATGATTTAAAAGAATAACTAGCAAAACCGTTTGCAGTCTTGGAGTGTATACACTGTGGACTTGTTGCGACAACGTCTTTTGCATTAGGTGTATATAGACGACAACTCATTTTTAGAGTCGTGCGCGGCCAAGAAGCATGCGCACGACTAATTAGCGGCAGATCAGTTACGCAACTAATTCCATTTAAAAATCCCAACTCGCGATAATATGCGATTTTAGACATTATGTGACCAACCTTTTTGAATGTTGGGGCTATGCCAGTAATATTGACGTGGAAAGGCAGCATACAGGTGAATAGTTATTTCGTTTTTAACTCGTGGATTGCAAATCCTCGAGTTATAGTGAGGGGTCGAAATATGGAAATGTATCACTCACTCACTCGCAAATTATGCTACTGCGCATGCTCGACGTGATTGAAGTCAGACCGAAAGTAACGTGGGCTCTAGATACGCAGGAGCTATCGCTTTCGCTCTTTTTTATTCCGGGACTCCCGAAGGACTCCCGAATTATTCACAGATCAACGATATTCGCTCTTCACGATGTTGAAGTCAGACTAGACAAAATTTATATTTAGTGAAGAACAAAAAAATTATACAAAACATATGTTTCAAAATAGCTAGCTAGAAGGGAAATCAGCGAATTTTACTGTCGTTACTAAAGGCAGATAAACGTGTCGGTAATTAATACCGTAGATACTAGTTTGATAGCCGAGTCAAATAGATAAGTGAGAAGACATTAGTGGCCGGTTGTATGAAGGGTGAATAGCGCCTAATAAATCTATACAAAATTTATACGGTGGATAACTCTTATCCGGTGGATAACTTTATCCAACCTTCGTACAACCGGGCCCAGCTCTAGAAATACAAAAGGCTGAACATTATAGCTTGAATTACCATCGACTAGAAGCACTCCACGATAAGAATTTTAATTCACAGACGTTGTTTAAAGAAGAAGCCTTTTTGGATTCCTAGTATTAGCGCAAGGAGTGGAAAAACCATCGAATTACCGAAGCAAGTTTAGCCATGACTCCATGACTTACGCAATAGAATATTGCATTGCAGTCGATACTGACGAGTAAAACCCTTTCTGAATGCCGGACTTTATACATCGCTGTCAAGCAATAAAAACTCGTTTCAAGTCCAACATCAAAGTCATCCAAGCTTTTAGTGTTCGTACTCTATCATCACAAGAGTCAATGTTAAAGTAGCTAAACCGCAAACGAAAACATTTTGAGAACGCCCAACTGACCGGCGAGCGCCGGTCAAGGTCGTCGGATAGCCGAAAAACAGCAACGAAAAAGGCGTATTGAGTTTATTGGCTTAGTGTTTTATGAAGCAATTTCTTTTATTTATAGCGACATTTTGCTACAGAGAGAAGCATTTGTCTTGTATTTTTGCTTCGCTTTGTCTGTGGGGTTGCAACCACACATGGACAATAAATACACAAAATTTAGTTGTCGAAGTCATGCAACTTCTCGATAGTCAAGTGGACATACCCATGGCTTTCTAAGCGAAAGGTCCGTAGTTCGAGTCTCGGTGGTAAAAAGGACTTTTTTTTTCGCTTTTTTTCTTTTTGCCACATTTTTTATTTATTTATATTTATTTATTTTATTTTTTATGACTCTTTTTTCGCTAAAGAAATTACAGCAACTCGTTAATATTTGATGATTCAAAATGCCTATTAAATTTCTCTAAAAAAGCTTTACAAGTCGGTCCAATCTTTCTGTTTAAATTTGGTGATAATAAAAATATATTGCTTTAAAGATGTCTCTATCTCGACTGAAATCTTGCATGCATAGATCGCAACCACCTCGCAGGTCTCCTAATATCTCAATTACACTGTTATATCAGTCCTATATCCTTTGAGCAGATAAAACAAACAGTTGCCATGTTTGGATGAACGTGCAAAAGACTTAATAATTTGTTGAAATTCATCCAAGATGGCTCGCGACATGGCACTTGAAACTCAATTGTTAATTAGGTGAGAAAGTCTTGTAACTGTGAAAGTTTCGTTGCACTGAACCTCACACTTTATGAAAAAGCTTTAAGTTATTACTGAGTTAATCATTGAGTTTTCACAGTTTTGTTTAACATTTTAAAATATTGATGTAATGTTTATGTTTCTAAAGGGTTAATTGTTTGGGTTTCTTTTAGTTCTAATAATGACTTGACAAGATGCCAACCTCAAACATGCACCCAAAAGTTTCTAATTAACCCAATACGAGAGTGTTTACAGCAGAACAAATCAATCCACGGTCGTCAGTGAACAATTTCCCTCCCCGGCTATCAGTGCTGTGCTTCAGCTTGCGAGCCATCGCCGGTCGCCAAGAATTTTCACTGAAAATTTCACTCACTAAACCTGGGTTTTCAGTTTTCTATTCTGAAGAGGCGCTTTACAGGTAAATATGTGGCTATATTCGTTTATTTATTTAATTTTCTTTCTAATACTATTGTCGAAACTCAATTTCATAATCTAATTTTTTTTGTTCGTTTTGTTTTGTTATATTCTTGCATGCTGTTTACTCGAGCCACATTTCTACAGAGAATCTAATACAACAAATAGTGATTTTCAAGAGGCAAAAAGTCTATCTTATAACTCTCGGTGTTCACATCTCGCCATTATTTTTTTGTTATTTTTAGATAATTTCTCAGGCCTCTTTCCTTTTAAAGCAATCTTAACTCAGAAATTCCGAACCCGAAAAACGATATTTTGTCCATGCACCCGTTTAAAAACAAAAGTCGGCAATCAATTGTTAGGCCGCATCGATTTACACGAGTAAATGTTCTTTTACAAGCTTTCTTGACAAGAAAATCTTGCTTGTGTAAACGCCAAAAAAACGGCTTGTCGAGGAGAAACCTTTGACTTACCATAACTCGGCTCGAATTAGACTTCAATGATTTGCAGACATGCGTGCCATATGTCGGAGTGAAAATAAGACCAATACAAGTATTTTAACTACGTTTTCCAAGTCAATCTTTTTTTTTTCCGCGAATGATCTTAATATTTACGTGCCGAACGTTTTATTTTGAAAACAAAAATCCTCTTTTTCTCGTCTTGTAGTCTTCCAGTATTTATCATGTAAACAGTCATAAATAACAAAGCCAATGATATCGTTTAAAAAAATTATTTTTTTAAAAATACGATAAGAATGAGCCGAGTTATGGTAAGCCTAAGTAATCCAGATTTCTATAAATTTTGGCGCGTTTGCCCCAATTCAAAATGGCGGACGAAAGCGTGAAGTGGCTTATTGTTCCTTGTCGAGGAGAAACCTACTCGCGTAGACGATAAAATGTTTGCCAGTTTTCTTCGTCAAGGAAACCTTATCAAAGATAACTTTGTCGTGTAGATGCGGCTAGTTAGAATGTGAACTGAACTATACTCAAAAGCTGGATCACGAAAGTTTTGTCATTCTTGTCTTTTTTTAAGCAAACCTCAATAGCATAGGTTAAAATACATAGCTAAAGATTAATGTTTTTACCTCGTTTGATTCCACTGAATTTTTTTCTCCATTTTCAAGTCTTCAAACTTTAAAAGCGTTTTTGAGCCTGACATTTCCGTTGCCAACAGCAGAAATGCTATCCCGAAAATATTCATTTTGCTACAATTGCTCGACAACAGATTGCATGATAATAAAGGTGTAAGACTTAAATATTTTGATGTTTAATGTAACATCATCAACAATGTGCTGCAAAATGACAACAAAGCGAGTGGAAATAAGCTCAAGTTCAGCCTCATCTACTGACAGGAACAAGTTGTCCTTGAGAAGGAAAAATTGGCTTTTTGGCATCGATCTACACGAACAGGCTTTCGGCTTGCCAAGGAAAAATTGCTAATTTTTTTTCTTTTTTGGGCGTTTACACGCGCGAGCGGATTTTCCTTGGCAAGGAATACTTGTCCATTGAGATGTGGCTTTAGGATTCCAGCTTTACTGACGTCACATTGCTGATGATGACGTTACATTAAAGCCGCATCTCCAAGAGCAAGATTTTTTTGACAAGTTTTCCTTGAGCAGTAAAAATTTTTGTCATCTACACAAGCAAGTTTTTCGTAACAAGGGAAATGTATCAAGGTGACTCGATCGTGTGGATGTGGCTTAAACATCAAAACATTGTCAATTTGTTTTCGAGCATGCACAATCGCAGCAAAATGAACATGACTTGAAAATGAGCAATGCCTTGATTTCGCTAGAGTAGAAATTACTGATCCGCTGAAGAAAGCACAAGGACAATTGGTATATAATTTAATTAATCAAAGAAACATTAAAAAATGTAATTATTTGTAAGCAAATGATGATTCATGCCATAATTGTTTTTATATAATTGTTAAAAACACCGTATTTTTCCTCAAAGGTGTTTTAATAAAGTTATTTATTTTATTTTTTACTTTTTAAAAATAATAAAATATTATCATTTAGTATTCGATATTGTAAAGTTATGTGAGAACAAGAACCTGGTGGTCAGTGGTAATTGCGCGGGTTCCCTGTGTACATATGATTATTGACAACAACTTGGCATCACCATTGCGCTAAAATGGCATTCAATTTCAGTTGGCATTTGATGTTCACTGCTAAGTCACCCAACCTCCTCCCAATCCTTCACCATCTTCTCTTGTTTTCATTGGCGGTTTTTGCCCTCACCTTCGCTGGGCAACACTGATTTATATGTAAAAACATTTAGCATGAATTTTCATGCTTTATGATTTTAGTTATTTAAGACCAGTTATGCTTTTGTATAGCCATATTTTTGCCATAAGCTGAAGTGATACATGTGTTGTCCCAGCCCGCATTGCACTTTCTTATCTTGTCTTTTTGTCATGCATGTAACTAACTTTTATGGCAAAAATACATTTAAAGATTTTTTAAACTTAAATTGACCAAGATTTAGTTAATATGCTTCAACAATGGCCGATAAATGTGCAGAATAGTTTCAACATTCCTATCAATCTCGAACCCAGCGCCTGCATGCGTTCCTCTTGGTCAGTACCAAGGAACGAAAGACTCTGGGGGAATCGATTTTTTCTTGAATTCTGATTGGTCAAGCGAATACAATAGAAAACAACTGCGGTCAGTAACGCAGGACTCCCACAACATTTAATTTAATTCAATTTTATTTTATTTCACTTCATTTTACTACATTTTTAAATTATCAACAATAAAACTAAGCATAGCACAAAAGCAAAATATTATGAAGATATTGTGTACAAGTTACATACAACAATGAACTGGATATCTCTGCCTAGTTGTTTTTTCGGCTTTCGCTTTGTACAAAGTCCACATTATTTTCTTTCCTTTTTATAGCGATGACTATTTCTGAACAATAGAAAATTGAAATAGCTGTTCCAGCTTGAATTATTGTTCACTGAGCCTTTTGGCTATTCTGTAAGCAGAAAGAATTTATTTTTGAGTGCAGTCAATTTCAGTTTGGCTTTTAAAAAGCCTAGTAGCTACACGGCGAAACATATTTGAACTGGAATCGATGAATACCTTTTCGTCTGTACTGTATTTGTTATGAGTTTTCATGGCCAACTTAGACTGTCATCAATGCTGAAAAACATATTAGAGATAAAACTCGGTGTCATCTCAACTTTTTTGAGTCGATGGAATTTGCCAAGCAGTCCAGTCGGCTTTGATTAGATTAAGGCAAAATACACGGCAAGAACTTACCGCTGCTTACTTTAGGTTGAAAAAGGATGAGAAATATATCAAAGCTACGTCAAAGGACCAAACCATAGCCTTCTTTGCAGACTCAGACTCGGGCTAACCAAATAAGAGAAGAAAGCAAAGTGAAGCTTCCTTCGTCTCCACTACTGAAGCCGACACTTGCCGACACCTGAAATGAAAAATGCCATCAAAAATAGAAAAAGTTCCCTTGAACTCCTTGAAACTCTTGAGAAAAACTACAAGATATTTTAGACATTGAAAATGGCAAAGTTAATCGATAAACGTGTACTTACAAACAGTGTAGTGATCCAGCTGGGTCAATGAGCTGAGTCGGCTTTGGTGTCTTTTCGTCGACTTCGCTCGCTCGTTTTTCGTCTTTTCCAGCTTTGAATTTGATAAACCATTGGCACTTTCTTCATCGACAATGCAATAGCAAATTTACTTAAGAAGTGATATTTCTTCGCAAATTTCACGATGGTCGGTTGCTAGGGCTTTTCCTCCCCCAAGGTTCTCAAATTTAATTTTTGGCTCACAGAGGAGTAATTTATTTTCTAAATGAAGCAACATATTAGAACATGTTCATTAGAAAGAAGATCCTTAATTTTTCTACAATTGTAAAGGTATTTTGGAAGTTTTTTTAAATTATGACGTCATAAATGATACATATTTTTAGTGACAACATCAAAAACTTGTTAAGCAATGTTCAAAGGTTTACAGACATTTTTGCTACTCAAAAAGACCGTTTATAGTGAAAACCCCATCTCAATCAGATTAAGGTGGCTGGACCCTATTTCGCCAGTGCGCGGGTAGTCGAATTGAAGCGGCTATTAATTGCGTTACAGAATTAAGTTGACCAAACTTTTTACGCACACCTACTACAAATGGACCAAATTTTATAATGATGCTAGTTTGGTTGAAATCGGAGCTTTTTTAACATCGAAATTGTTATACACTTGATTTGAAATTTTGCCAATTTTCTCAAAATCCAGACCTCGACGAGCAAAACGATTTATGAGACTTTGTAAATCAAATGTTTGTCTATAATGTGAGAGCGTTTCAAGAAATTCTATTAAGCCGATTTTGAGTAAAAACGGAGCAATTATTTTACTTTGAAGAAATTTAAATCCGTGGGTGCTTTACTAAAGTAATTTTATAACCATAATTTCCCAAAGAAAACTAGCAATATTTTTGGTTCCAAATAATACCAAGGCATGGTTCTTTATTTTGTGAATATGTCATCGTATTTGCAGTTTTTGATTGCCGTTGAGACGACTGTACGTAAAGCACTAAATTGCCGCGTTTAACTCGGAATTTCGACATCCACGTTAATAATACTGTTTCTTGAAAACTAGTAGATGAATTTTTTTTTTATTTCTCGATATTGAATATTCAATCCTTTACCAGTAAGGTGTGTAAATTACAAAGGCATTGAAGTTTTTTAAGACCATTAAATAATTTTTTAAACATGGCCATATGTGCATCTCTATTCTCCGAGTTGTTGCCGGTGTTTGATTATGCATGCCTGCATGCGTGTCGCTTTGGCGCCTCGTGCAAAAAATGCAAATATACATGGAAAGTCATGCCAGTGATATCCAGAGTAACGCTGTACGTAGCAGTTCCTTACTACAGTTTCTAGAACTATGGTATTTCCTTGTACAAAAAGAAAACGGAGAAGTGAAATATTGCAGGAAAACACATTAAAGGCTAAAAAGGCGAAGAAAAGTAGTTCACCAGTCCAGGTAACTTGGAAGACTTCCATGCATTTGCATTTTTTGCACGAGGTGCCAAAGCGACACGCATAATCAAACACCGGCAACAACTCGGAGAATAGAGATGCACATATGGCAATGTTTAAAAAATTATTTAATGGTCTTAAAAAACTTCAATGCCTTTGTAATTTACACACCTTACTGGTAAAGGATTGAATATTCAATATCGAGAAATAAAAAAAAAATTCATCTACTAGTTTTCAAGAAACAGTATTATTAACGTGGATGTCGAAATTCCGAGTTAAACGCGGCAATTTAGTGCTTTACGTACAGTCGTCTCAACGGCAATCAAAAACTGCAAATACGATGACATATTCACAAAATAAAGAACCATGCCTTGGTATTATTTGGAACCAAAAATATTGCTAGTTTTCTTTGGGAAATTATGGTTATAAAATTACTTTAGTAAAGCACCCACGGATTTAAATTTCTTCAAAGTAAAATAATTGCTCCGTTTTTACTCAAAATCGGCTTAATAGAATTTCTTGAAACGCTCTCACATTATAGACAAACATTTGATTTACAAAGTCTCATAAATCGTTTTGCTCGTCGAGGTCTGGATTTTGAGAAAATTGGCAAAATTTCAAATCAAGTGTATAACAATTTCGATGTTAAAAAAGCTCCGATTTCAACCAAACTAGCATCATTATAAAATTTGGTCCATTTGTAGTAGGTGTGCGTAAAAAGTTTGGTCAACTTAATTCTGTAACGCAATTAATAGCCGCTTCAATTCGACTACCCGCGCACTGGCGAAATAGGGTCCAGCCACCTTAATCTGATTGAGATGGGGTTTTCACTATAAACGGTCTTTTTGAGTAGCAAAAATGTCTGTAAACCTTTGAACATTGCTTAACAAGTTTTTGATGTTGTCACTAAAAATATGTATCATTTATGACGTCATAATTTAAAAAAACTTCCAAAATACCTTTACAATTGTAGAAAAATTAAGGATCTTCTTTCTAATGAACATGTTCTAATATTTTGCTTCATTTAGAAAATAAATTACTCCTCTGTGAGCCAAAAATTAAATTTGAGAACCTTGGGGGAGGAAAAGCCCTAGCAACCGACCATCGTGAAATTAAAAGTCACTAAATATCCACGAAACACCTTTGTAATTTCTAGCTCTCAGTCAGTAAACTTTTCAATTATTTTGGTGCCATTTCTGGAGCATGCGCATTTGACTCGCAAACCGGAACCCCAGAAATCTGCAATCTCGTACCCAGAGCCTGCGTTCCTCTTGGTCAGCGACCGAGAAACGAGAGGCTCTGGCCCAATCTCGAGCCCAGAGTTTTGCCGGTCAGCGGAAGCGATCCCGGCCAAAGCTCTGGGGGAATCGATTTGTTTCCCCAGATTTCTGGGGTTCCGGTTTGCGAGTCAAATGCGCATGCTCCAAAATAATTGAAAAGTTTACTGACTAAGAGCTAGAAATTACAAAGGTGTTTCGTGGATATTTAGTGACTTTTGCGAAGAAATATCACTTCTTAAGCACTGTCGATGAAGAAAGTGCCAATGGTTTATCAATATCAATTCAAAGCTGAAAAAGACGAAAAACGGGCGAGCGGAGTAGACGAAAAGACAGCAAAGCTGACTCAGCTCATTGACCCAGCTGGATCACTACACTGTTTGTAAGTACACGTTTATCGATTTACTTTGCCATTTTCAATGTCTAAAATATCTTGTTGTTTTTCTCAAGAGTTTCAAGGGAACCGGCTTTTGTATTTTTGATGTCAATTTGCCACTTTTCATTTCAGATGTCAGCGAGTGTCGGCAGTTCAGTGGAGACGAAGAACGCCTCTCTTTGCTTTTTTTTGCTTTCTTCTCCTGGCTATTTGGTTAATAGTCTGAGTCTGCAAAGAAGGCTACGGTTTAGTCCGTTGACATAGCATTGAGCATTTTTTCATCCTTTTCCAACCTAAAGCATGTAGCAGCGGTAAGTTTTTGCTGTTGATAAAAACACTTCTTTCCTCTTTCTTCTGCATTTTTCATTATCAAAGCCGTTTGCGCTGCTTGGCAAATTCTATCGACTCCAAAAGTCAGTATTGAGATGACTTTTTCTCTATTTTTACAGCATTGCTAACAGTCTAAGGTTGCCATGAAAACTAGTAACAAATACCAAGAGAAGATGCAAATACAGACGAAAAGGTATCCATCGATTCCACTTCAGTGCTTCGCTGTTTTTAATTACGCCAAAAATAAATTAACTGCACTCTTTTCAAACTCGGACATAAATTCTTTCTCTTTACAGAATTAGCCAAAAAACTCAGTGGACAATTCAAGCTGAGCAGCAATATAATTCTATTGTTAGAAATAGTCATCACTATAAAAGAGGAAGAAAATTATATGTGGAATTTCTACAGCGGAACAAACTAAAGCATAACTATACCAACTAGGCAGAAATATCCAGTTATTTTTTGTATGTAACTAGTTCACAATATCTTCATTATATTTTGTTGCATTGAATACTGCTGTTGTGCTATGTTTAGTTTTCTTGTTTATAATTTAAAAATGAAGTAAAATGAAGTGAAATAAAATCAAATAAAATTAAATTAAATGTTGTGGGTGTCCTGTGTTACCGACCGCAGTTGTTCTCTCGTCTTGATTGACCAATCAGAATTCAATAAAAAATCGATTCCCCCAGAGTCTTTCGTTCCTCGGTACTGACCAAGAGGAACGCAGGCGCTGGGTTCGAGATTGGTTCTGGCCAATACAAATTTTTAGTCCGCTATTTACGGACTAGGCTCAACTACGCATGTCAAGCTCTATCTGTGACAGAAAATTGCTGATCGAGAGCTTATTTTTATGTACCGTATTTAGAAATATACTCAGAGGTAAAGAATGATATTTATGTGAGTCATTTGTGTGATTTATTTCACGTTTTGAAGTCTGTCAAGTGAATTTGAATCGATAGTCCAATGGCCCTCTTCGAAGCACGACTTTCAACGACCAACAGGCCAGAAATCTCCTATCAAAACTGCACTAAATCTTATCGCTTGCTCATATCCTCTCGACATAAAGTAGTCTGACAATCTTTTTATATTCTGACAATGGTTCAGGCTATTCTGAACAATTTTACTTATCGAAAATTGATCTGCAAGTAATAATTTAGGCCTAATTCCGGGAAATGTCGATTCTCAAAATATGCGAAGAATGCAAAATTCAAACGCTCGTTCTATTGTTCTGTCAACCAATGAGAGTGCTCCAAATAACTGTATTGGCCAGAGCCTCTCGTTTCTCGGTCGCTGACCAGGAGGAACGCAGGCTCTGGGTACGAGATTGAGAAATCTGGGGAAAACAAATCGATTCCCCCAGAGCTTTGGCCGGGGTCGCGTCCGCTGACCAGACGCTGGCAAAACTCTGGGCTCGAGATTGCATTCCTATATGAAAGAGTTAATTATTTAGAACCGAAACTTTTGGCCATATACAAGTTAACTTAGGTTGTACTAGTAAATAACCATTTCATATAATTGAGGAGAAGGTCTGCAAATGGTGGTACCTGCACGTCTTCTCGGGTAAGGACGTTAAACCGTAGGCCCCATCTCCCCAAAACTACCACACACATCCTTGCAGTGGAGAGACGGCGTTACAGAACCCACACCACTATTCGGGGAGAGTACGCAATGACGCTTCCAGTGTGTTGTCTGGCCTATAATACTACAGGGCCCACAGTCAATTGGCTGCTGTGGTTTCCCTGCCCTTAGAGAGAGGGAAAAATCACCAAAAAATCGAAATCAATATAATATAATATAATATAATATTTTAGCTTTACCTAGGGTTTTTCTTTTCACTTAATTATGTTTCATCTTTATTTTCTTAGTATTGAAGATGTAGAGCTACCCTGTAGATATGCTTCAATAAATCGTTATTATTATTATTATTATTATTATTATTAAATCAAAGACAAAGCTTTTACTATGTGACATCATAACTTGTTTCGGTCAAGAATCGGGTTGAGTTCAGAACATTGTCGGTAACGAGCGACTCAATTAGATTAGAAGACTAATCGAATTGAAATTTATGTGAAATCATAGCTTCGTTGTAGTTAGAATTGAGATGAACTAAAGCATGTATACAATTTGTCTGCGCATGCCAGTGTTTTTGGTTTCAAATTTAATTCATATCGAATGCAATAATTTTTTTGTTGACATGGAACATTTCGTTGGCGATCTCCTTCAAAATTTGTTCAACTAACAAAAAAGTGAGATATAAGCAGTCAGGCACTTATCTTATTTATCTATCTTACATTGTAAATTTATTTATTGTTTTATTGTTTTATTTATTTTATTTATTTATTTATTGATGTCAGGGGCACCAGGGAGAACAGTTAACGGATGATGTTCCCTGCGTAAATAAAGCTATCATCATCATCATCAGCAGCAGCAGCAGCAGCAGCAGCAGCAGCATCATCATCATCATCATCATTATTATTATTATCATTACCCCAGATGGGAAAATATCACGCGTCAAATTCCGTATAGAGTGGTATTATTAAAGAAGGACCAGAACTCCGCACTTTCGAGTTATATTGTGGGCGCTAAATTTATAGGGGGGTCCTAGGGGTTTGCGGGATTGACCATTTCTTTGTGCGGTATTGCGGTATTTTCGAAAAAAAATTGCGGTATTGCGGGATTTTCAAACCCTGCGGTATGCGGTATTTTCTTTTTTGAGCTGCGGTATTACGGGAAAAACGATTTGAAATTGCGGTAATGCGGTATTTTTGAGGCCTGCGAGATGCGGGATTTTGCTTCTGGCGCTCGATAGAAAATTTCATGTTTCTGTGATTCATGTTTCTGCGCGTGAGGTCCCGTGGGAGTGGTATTTCGAATTTTTCGTGTGGTGAGCCGTATTTTCGAATTTTTCATGCGGGATTGCGGGATTGACCATTAGAAACTCGATGGGGTTTTCAACTGTCTCTAGCGGGTTGATATAATATAACCCGTTGTAGCGGGTTATCATTTTTGCCATTTTTAAGCTCGTTCACATTACTTTGTAAATTGGAACCGATTAGGGAATTTTAGACCTAAGCGATAGTCGAATAATTAGCCACGTTTTAAACCGGAATGTCGTACTTTTTCGCGCGAAATTCATTTTTAAAATTTTACATCTTAGACAGCGCCCCCACCAAAATTATTTGATAACTGGCTTTTCCCATGTTTCTTACCTGCAAAACTGAGCTTTTTTGGTCGAAACTCGTGGTCCCTACATGTGATCTAAAGCATTTTTATGAACGTGTTTTCAAGCACGTTTCTGCTCGAGACAAAACACAAATGTTCAGCGAGCTATTTATTACTCTTTGATTAAGGAGGCTTCCTACAATTTTTCTTGTGCTCGACCGGTCAACTTGAAACGGCTGTAGTTCTTACATGAAAGCACCCACAGTTATGACCTTTCGTCCACTTACTACATAAAGACTGAAATTTTTATTGGTGTGTATTTTGTTTACATCATGGTTACCATAGCGACGAAACGATGACGTCACCGTTTTAGATTCAAAGCAATTTTACGCGTTTTTCGACCTAAACTTTTAAAATGACACACAAGACGTTAATGTTTAGGACTTTGCCTAGCAGCATACGAATTTTGGAGAAATTCGTATAGACAGATTTTGAATTATTCGAGGCGCAAATTTTTTAACCCCAAAAATCACATTTTCTAGTCTTCGATTCCATAATTTTAAAAGCAAAGCAGCATGACAACTCTTCGACTGTCCAAATGTTGTTCAAATATCAGACTACTTCTCTACGAAGTTGCACGTGAGAAAGTGCTTTGGATCTCCGTCAGCATACGTCCATTTAGACATGAAATTGGGCGAAAGTTTATCAAAATTTATACACAAAGCGTTTAGTGCTCCTAAAGAAAAATTTCTCGGTCAACTGTTTTCTCCCTTTGGTGAGTAGAACTTTAATATATTTGCAATAAACTGTCCAAGCGCTGATTCAATTGAAGCTTTCTAAGGTACTGAAATAAAATTTCAAAGTAGAGTATATTCGGTGTAACTTAGCGCAGCAAGATTCTAGGTTCAAGTTGTTGTTTTCATTCTCACATTCCTGCATGCAGGCATGCTTCAATATGCTAATTCAAGGCAATGGTCACCATGGCGTGACGCGCTACTTCACTAGAGTTGTCATGCTGCTTTGCTTTTAAAATTATGGAATCGAAGACTAGAAATTGTGATTTTTGAAGAAATATTCTACACGCAGAGCACGCGTACGGAAGCGCAGTAGTGAAGTAGCGCGTCACGCCATGGTGACCATTGCCTCGAATTAGCATACTGAAGCATGCCTGCATGCAGGAATGTGAGAATGAACCTATAGAATCTTGCTGCGCTAAGTTACACCGAATATACTCTACTTTGAAATTTTATTTCAATTGAATCGGCGCTTGGACAGTTTATTGCAAATGTATTAAAGTTCTACTCACCAAAGGGAGAAAACAGTTGACCGAGAAATTTTTCTTTAGGAGCACTAAACGCTTTGTGTATAAATTTTGATAAAATTTCGCCCAATTTCATGTCTAAATGGACGTATGCTGACGGAGATCCAAAGCACTTTCTCACGTGCAACTTCGTAGAGAAGTAGTCTGATATTTGAACAACATTTGGACAGTCGAAGAGTTGTCATGCTGCTTTGCTTTTAAAATTATGAAATCGAAGACTAGAAAATGTGATTTTTGGGGTTAAAAAATTGCGCCTCGAATAATTCAAAATCTGTCTATACGAATTTCTCCAAAATTCGTATGCTGCTAGGCAAAGTCCTAAATATTAACGTCTTGTGTGTCATTTTAAAACTTTAGGTCGAAAAACGCGTAAAATTGCTTTGAATCTAAAACGGTGACGTCATCGTTTCGTCGCTATGGTAACCCTGATGTAAACAAAATACACACCAATAAAAATTTCAGTCTTTATGTAGTAAGTGGACGAAAGGTCATAACTGTGGGTGCTTTCATGTAAGAACTACAGCCATTTCAAGTTGACCGGTCGAGCACAAGAAAAATTGTAGGAAGCCTCCTTAAGTATAAAAAGTTGCAGATGATAAAATGAAGGTGATTGGATTTTGGTCAAATTTATCACAATGGAACAAGGTCTGAACCATGTTGTAAACACTGCTTGAAATCATATCGAGGGTACACGAGGTTTGACCAAAAAAAGCTCAGTTTTACAGGTAAGAAACATGGAAAAAGCATATTATTGAACAATTTTGCTGGGGGCACTGTGGAAGATGTAAAATGTTGAAAAAATTTCGCGCAAAAAAGTATGACATTCTGGTAACTGATGGTTAATTATATTCAACGATCGCTAAAGTCTAAAATCCCCTAATTTGTTTCAATTTACACAGTAATGTGTTGGTAATGCCTTCCACTGCATAATGCACCTTATATATAAATTTAGCGTTCACAATATAACTCAAAAGTGCGGAGTTCTGGTCCTTCTTACCACTTTGTACTGACTTTGACGCGTGATATATTCCCATCTGGGGTGCCTTCGATTTAAATAATTATCCACAGCGCACTAGCGGTAGGTAGACTGCTTATACCTCACTATATTTCGTCAGTTGAACATAATTTTGAAGGAGATCGCCAAGGAATTAACGAATTAACATATTGTCAGGACAAGCCGAACTCGTTCTGATCATTCCGATGTAAAAGAATTAGGTATTAATTCTCAAACAATTCCTCGACACATTCAAACACGTTTTCTTATATATCTACAGAGTATAATGCTACCAGTTTTATTCATCATTTTGGTCAAAGCCAGTTTAGTGAGATCTAAATTCCACTGTGTTGGCACCTGCTACTCAGGGCGAGTGTTTCCACTGCCTGAAGACATCGTCTATGGGAAACATCTCATAGGATACTCCTACAAGAACATTACTACTGATAATGCAAAGAAGTGCTACTCATTTTGTGTCAATGACTGTCGATGTAAGGCGTGTCAGATGAAAGATGTGAGGTGTGAGTTGCTGGATGAGGACCACACTTCCAGACGAAACAACTTTGTAGCTGGGTCAGGATATGTGTACTATGACTTAAAGCAGGAATCATATCAAGGGGTAAGACATTTGACTTATTTCTTAAAAGTTCCCGAACGTGTAGCACAATAACATTGACACTCACTGTTATCAAACTATTAAAAAAACGTCTTCGGGAAATTAAAGGCCCCATGCAATCCTACGTGACTCATCTGAAGGGGCCTTCGAAAGGTTGTATGGGTACATACCTCCATGCAGTTGCTTGATGTTTAGAGCAGATTACGTATGACTGGGAAAATGACACGGTATCAAACGGTATACGGTTACGGCAGGGTATCGAATGCTCTTATAGACATTACAGCACTGATACGGTCACGGTACGGCATGGTAAGTTTCCATACAACTCATACGAAAACCGCTCTAAGGGCCCGGTCATTATTTATGAAAGAGGAAGGGGGAGGGAGAAATCACAGGGGGTGGTGGGTCAGTTGTATTTTTCAGATGGCAGGAGGTGGGTCATTATTGAAATATAAAATATGAAATTGTTGATAATCAATGAATCCAAAGAAAACTAAATCGATATTATTTTCAGTTAAAAACAAAAACCGGCTCATCCAAATATATATTTGTTTGGTAAAGTTATCGATGAGGTGGACAGTCACACCCACTTGGGCCTTATTTTGTCGTCGAATATGTCATGGCGTGAACACGTTTTGAACATTCACTCTAAAGCTTCTAAAAGGGTTCTAGTTCTGAAAAGACTCAAATACAAACTAAATAGAGCTACCTTAATTGTTTTATACAAATCTATGATTAGGTCTATTATGGAATATGCGGATGCGGTCTGGGACGGCTGTGATACTTACTTATCTGACTTGCTTGAAAATATTCAGTATCAATCATCCATCATTGTCACAGGCGCTTTGAAAGGAACCAGCAGGCATTGTTTGTTAAATGAACTTGGTTGGGAAGATTTGAAGACGAGAAGGACTTGTTCACAAGTTGATTATTTTTTATAAGATTGTTAATGATCATACACCACCCCCTTTAAAAAGTTTATTACCTAAGAAAATTAGCGAGATATCAAACTTCCCATTAAGAAATAAAGACAATTTTGTTTCTATTCGTACTAAAACAGAAAGATACAAAACCTCTTTCTTTCCATCGGCCATTTCAAAATGGAATTCTCTAGAAACTTGTGTTAGAAACCAAGGATCAATACAAAAGTTTAGAGAATTCATTAACAAACTCTTCCTCTCCAAAAGGCATCATGAAATTTTTAATGCATCTCTGAGTCGTTAAGCTTCCATTTTGCATACAAGACTTCGTCTTGGCTTTCATGCTCTTAATTCTTATTTGTTTCGCATAAACCGGAAGGATAGTCAACTCAAGCATGTTAAGGTTGGTGCCTACTAATGGGAAGGTATTTTTTTTGGCCAAAAACCACATGGGTATTAAAGAACCCATCATAGGGAGCTAGAATCCAAGGAAAAAATTGGGGGTCACCGTGCATATTAATGAGTTACACGCCATCAAATGTTGCAAAATCTGCCTATTCTAGAGGCCCAAAGAAAAAATCATAAATACCCCATATTTTGAAAAAATGTCAAACTTTTTTTTACTAAAACGTTTACAACACAATTCTCTTACTTGTCAATGCCATACGAAATATGAAAAACCAGAATAACAATTTTTTTCAATGACTTTTTACTAGTTTTAGACCTGTTTTTGTTCATGACCGCCAAATGAAAAGTCCAATTTTTGCAATCAAGTTTCAATTTTAAATTCATAAAAGTATTTTAAAAAAGTAGGTTAATCTCCACTTTACAATTTACAGAAATAAAAAATAGGGGTATCCGTGCGATTTAGAAAGTTATTTGCCGATAAACGCTCGAAAACAGATCAGAATTCGCGAAAATGATCAAAAATTCCCTAGCCCTCCCCGGAAAGTAGAGCGAATTACAATGCATTGTGGGAAATTTTCAAGATGGCGGCGAAAACAGATCGTTTCTGGTAGAAATGATAGTCAAAACAGGCGTTGTAACTCGGGTTCTATTTATCAACTGTGATTTTCATTCAGACACAGGAGAGGCTAAATGGTTTTCCTTTAATTCTGTAAGTTTATTTTTTCAAAAAGTCGTAAAAAGGCCTTGCTTTTACTCGATTGCTTTACCGACAAAAATTCAGTGTTTTTGCATGCGCAGAAAGCAGTGCGCGCGGACAATAGTAGGCACCAACCTTAAGGCCTGGGTCATTGGGCCGAACTAAATAACCTAAAATTGCAATATCTCTACCAATATTAATTGTACTTAGATATAATTTTGGCCCATAGTCATAATCAGGTTCCTTAACATTTTTATTTGTGTATGGTCAGAATTCGGAGGTCACGTGACCTATAGGATGAAAAAATATTAATTTGAAAATGGGCCGGTGAAAATGCATTTAATGAAGACTGTTTTTGATGTGTAACTGTTAAGGACATCTAGATAAGTTAGAAACTGCCTGGAATGGATGACTTCATTTAAACGGTGAGGAGTAAGATGCAAATTTGTAAATACCTGGTTTGGTCACGTGACCTCTTTTACCAAATATTTCCTTAACAATCAATGATGGACCACCATTCCAGGCAGATTTTGAAAGACAACCCCAAAAGTCATAAATTGACATCTCATTCATTATTTCACTTTACGTCTCTATACGGCCCATTTTCCATTGAATTTTTGTCATTTTCTATATTACGTAGATGGTCACGTGACCAAGCGTTCCCCATTTTGTCAATGAGAATTTTTCAAAATCGACCAATTCTAACACGTCTCCAAGTTAGAAAGCGAAATGTTCAATATTTCTCTTGAAATGTAAAAAAATACCATTTTATGCTAAATAAAGGCCTGACCCAGGCCTTAACATGCATGAGAAGAGTGTGACAATTGCAGCGATGTTGTTGAAACCGTTCAGCATTATTTCCTTTACTGCTCCCGTTATTCAGCTCAGAGTACTCAGCTTTTCGATTATTTATCTGGACTTTTTGATGATTGGACAAAATCTTCTGACAAGAAAAAGGTAGACCTAATCTTGTATGGATCTACTAAATTATCGTGTAAGCAAAATTCTGAACTGTTTATTGCTGTTCAAAAGTAGCGATTTGCCTCTTGACTTTAAAACATAATTATATTTTAGGATAAGCTATTCTTTTCTTTTTTTCTTTATTCCTATTTTTTTCGTATCTCATTTGTTACTCATAGAACATAGACCCCCTAGATGAGCCTCGCTCTTGGGGTTAATGTTTAAGGAAAATATGTTTAAATAAAAAATATATATATATAAAATAAGATGGGGTGGGTTGTTCTTTTTAATAAGGAACCCCATAAAGGCAGACAACAAGTCATTTTGAATCTATTACAATGGGTTTTTTGGTTTTCCTTTCTTTACTAAAGACAGTGAACAGGATAATCTTTGTGTAAGATTTTTAATTATAAGCATCACAATACATCTATATATTAAGGCAAAAATAGATTCTTACAACTTTGACTACAAAACATAAGGACTTCAAGAATATCAACTGATATAATGCTTTGGATCTATCTCCTTTAAACTCTCTAATCCAGGAGTACTCTTTACTAGTTAGCCATTTACTGTTGAATAAGCATTTATGCTTGCCATTGAATCGATATAATACTAGTTACACAAAAGAATATATTTTAAAAAAATGAATCTCTATAATTCGGGTTTTGCACTTTAAAAACGTACTTTGCTATTGCTACTTATAAAGTTAGCGCAGGATGTTTCTATAAGTCCCGGGTAGGGGGAGGGGGAGGGGGAGACTCCATTGTAAAAGGATTGGGTATGCTCGTCGTATCTCTTAAGGGTAAAAATCAGCGATTTGGTATCTTTTAGGGTGTTAAAATTGAAGTTTAGAGTTTAAGCATTTCCTGGTCTCTCTTAGGGTATCAAAAGAGCCCATCGCTTATTATCTTGTTCTCAAATGGAAGAAATGTGCCCAACAAAAGCGTGTCGACCGTTCAATTTTATGCCGGGGTTCACCTTAATAATGTTCATTAACTTGTTATCGCTGGTATCTCTTAGAGGTTAAAAATCGTCCAGCCACGCCCTTCTTAAAAGACTTCCGGTATCTTTTAGGGGTATTTTTCTAAATTTCCGATTAGCATACCCGATCCTTTTATAGTGGAGTCCCCCCCGGGGTTTAAGTATAGGAACAACTGATGGTCTGATAAAGATCGATTTTCATTCTCGTGGTGTTGAAGGGGGAGGGGACCGTATATAACAAGGACTGTATACTGTGTAGGCGGTAGTATATAACCAATTGTTTTCTTAACTTGTTTTCTTAATCGATTTCTTTCGTTACAATACAGAAATCCCACATGATTCAGCCAAATAGCTGTTATAATGGCTGCTGTCTATCTCAACCTTGTATAAACGGAGGAACATGTATAGAACACTGCAGCACACCAAAAGAGAAGTTCATCTGCGACTGTACAAAATTATTTACGGGAACAGTTTGTCAGCGGAAAGTAGCATCTTGTGTGGATTACCTGAGGAAAGCACGTGGTGCCACACCCTCTAATGGAAAATACACCATTTACCGCAGCGACAGTGGTCTTCGCCTCGAAGTCTACTGTACTTTCACTACCAACCAGGCCTGGACACTCATCGAAACGTTTAATATTGCAAACAACAACCTCTACAAAACGAAGCCATTTCACTCTGACTTTGAGAGGAATCAAAGTTTAGTCCCAAATTGGGCTGACTATCGCTTGTCGCTAAGCAACATGCAGTACCTCCGTACCAAGGCCACCATGTTCAGGGCCACGTGTGACTTCCCAAACAGAGGTGGTGAGCTTACTCGTGATTATCTGTTTGGTTACCTGAGTGACTATGACATCATCAACCATGGAGATATCAGCGGCGCCTGCATAAAGTATGCCTACATCAACTTGTTAGGGAAAGACTACTTTAATCAATCTGCGCCTACATACCAGAAACTTGGTGCGTGGCATTTCCATATAGAACCTACTGGAGGTTGTGGCTTTCAAGTTCCACTTAAGCAAAGTGAAGAGGAATTCTTTGGTTTGTACAATCCACTTTATCATGATTCAACAAAATGCACTAAAACATTGCAATCTACAACAAACTTCTGGTTAGGAGAAGAGAAATAGAGTGACCAGACAGGACATGAACTGATCTTGGTATTTCAGTGAAACCTTGAATGTCCAAAAAACTGATTGGTTACTAAGGCGACACAACTGTCTCAAAAATGAAACAACAACATAAAAAAGTTCAAAAGCTATTATTAGGTCACACATTGATAGACTGACTAATAGCAAACGCGACCCGAGAAGATCTGAAGAGGTCGTCGCACCCACCCCCCTGACGAATGTTGTTCGAAATGACCATTGAATTCGCCAGCGTCAAGAAGAAGATGCGAAAACAAGTGAAATGGCGTTCGGAACATTGCGTCACGACGTCGTCACTGTAGTTACACAACGAACGAATGTAATATATTCGTCATCTCACGTCCTGTTGTCGCGTGGCGTCACGTTTGTTAGATGCTTCAGATTTTGGAGTTTTGCATTTCAGACAATAACTCCTATAAAAACACAAAACCAATTATCGTTTCATAATGTTCTTAATGAATAAGAATAAAAATCCATGAATTATATGTTTAGTATTCTATTCGCGATTGTAAAATAAGTTCCCGTTAAAAAAATTAAGTTCGCCACTTTTGCAGATGTATTTCATAATGAATAAACAAGCAATTAACAAGCAACCAATCAATCATTCAAATAGACTAAAAAACAAAGCAAACAAACAAAACAAAACAGACAAATCAAACAAACAAAAACAAACAAACAACAAACAAACAATCAATCAATTAACAAGCGACCCACCAGCAGGGGCTGTTGGTTTACATATCTTAAGGTTACTATTTTTGCGGCTACTAAGTTACAGTAGTAATTAGTAAGTAACATTTGCAAAAATGGAGGAACCAACCTCACGTCTACACCATCTGATTCCTGCAAAGCGTGGAAGTCAACATGGCCGAAACGTGAGAAATAATAAGAAATACTCACTACCAAGATGTACGTAGGACTGAAAGATATAAACAATCGTTTACTCCAGCTATGTGTTTTTCAACTCAGAATTCATAGTTCATGACTTATGCTCATTTTCAGAATTTTATAAACGTTATTGTATATTTCATATTTTATATGTTTTTAGATTTAAGGAGGCTTCCTACAATTTCTCTTGTGCTTGACCGGTCAACGTAAGTGCCGGACTGTAGTTCTTGTATGAAAGCACCCACGTCACAATTATGAACTTTCGTCAACTTACTACATAAAGACTGAAGTTTTTAATGGTATGTGTTTTGCTTACATCGGGGTTACCATAGCGACGAAACGATGACGTCACCATTTTAGATCCCAAGCAATTTTACGCGTTTTCCGACCTAAACTTTTAAAACGACACACAAGGCGTTAATATTTAGAACTTTGGCTAGTAGCATACGAATTTCGGAGAGAATCGTATAAACGGATTTTGAGTTATTCGATGCGCAATTTCTTAACCCCAAAAATCGCAATTTCTTGTCAGTTTCGATTCAATAATTTTAAAAGCAAAGCAGCATGACAACTCTTGGACTGTCCAAATGTTGTTCATATACCAGACCACTTCTCAACGAAGTGGCACGTCGGAATGTGTTTTGGATCTCCGCCATCGTACGCCCACTTAGACATGAAATTGGGCTGAATTTTATCAAAATTCATACAAAAACGTTTAGTGCTCCTAAAGAAAAATCTTTTGGTCAAGTGTATTCTCCTTTTGATGAGAGATAGTTTGATATATGAACAACATTTGGACAGTCCAAGAGTTGTCATGCTGCTTTGCTTTTAAAATTATTGAATCGAAACTGACAAGAAATTGTGATTTTGGGTGTTAAAATATTGCGCCTCGAATAATTAAAAATCCGTTTATACGAATCTCTCCAAAATTCGTATGCTGCTAGGCAAAGTCCTAAATATTAACGCCTTACGTGTCGTCTTAAAAGTTTAGGTCGAAAAACGCATAAAATTGCTTGGGATCTAAAACGGTGACGTCATCGTTTCGTCGCTATGGTAACCCCGATGTAAACAAAACACATGGCATTAAAAACTTTGGTCTTTATGTAGTAAGTTGACGAAAGTTCAAAACTGTGGGTGCTTTCATACAAGAACTACAGTCGTTTCAATTTGACCGGTCGAGCACAAGAGAAATTGTAGGAAGCCTCCTTAAATGATGTCATATTGTAATTCACGTTATCATAAAGTGCGATGATACGTCAATAAACCTATTATTAGAGTGCACACACTTAATCCGTGAAACATAAATAGTACAAAATAGTGCTAAATTATGGTAATTCCTTTGTTTCCTAATGTCTAATCAACACTATTTAGTAGTAATTAGTAGTGTTTGTTTTACGGATTAAGTGCATTATAATAATAATAATAATAATAATAATAATAATAATAATAATAATAATATATTATTATTATTATTATTATTATTATTATTATTATTATTATTATTATTATTATTATTTCTTGATTTTTTTTACTGACTAAACCAGTAAAAAATATCAAGAAATAATAATAATAATAATAATCATGCAGTCCTGAAGAAGTTTAGCTTGACTGATGACGAAGACAAAGTAACACCTTGGCACAAAGAACCACCACCAAAGAGTAGTGTCGAAAATGACAATGCTAAAGTACTATGGAACATTCCCCATCCCCTTGATAGTCCACCTAAAGACGGAGCTAATAAACCAGACATTGTTGTTCATGATAAGAAAGATAAGCTATTGATTGTATTTGAAGGAAACAGTCTGCAACGTTGGAGAGATTAATGACAGAGATAAAAGAAAACTGAAAAATATAGTGACTTAAGATCTAGTCTAAAAAGAATGTACCCTGGTTATAAAATAATGCAAGTGAATATTGTATTTGATTTTCTATCTGGATATCACGCGAGCTTGATAAGTAAACTAACTGAAGCAGGACTTTCAGAAGAACTAAATATTGTAAGAAAGTGTCAGAAATGGGTCATTTCACAGAACTGTGAGATTGTAAAACGACTGTACAATTGTTAGGTCGGACACATCTTAGTAAGAATCAAGCAGATAGTTGCTTAGGCTGCAAGTCCGCAATATCTGCTTACACCATGTAAAACAGTCTGAAGTTTAAATAAAACATAATAATGGTTTGTTTACAGCTTTCCAATTTTGGAATTGGCTCTTCATCTGTAAAACATTACACATAACAATACAAAGATATGTTATATACAACACTCACACACACTCTCATATTTACCACATAGGCAATAGATGTTTACAAAATAATGATAAAATATATAAAGGTTATTAAATCAGTAGTTATATATATAATTAAAAAAATGTTATGTATTTACATGTTCACATTGAGATACTACATTGCTTAGTATAAACGTTCTTTATTGGAAGTTCAGTTAATCAGCAACCTTTTTGCCGAGTTTGTCAAGAACTTCTTGCACTGCCTCTTGAACTGGTTTGTACTTGTGCAGTTCCTTAGTTCTTTTGGTAATTTGTTGAAAGCAGTTGCACATGCATGTTGAAAGCTACTAGTTGTCAAAGGTACTTGTAGTTGTACTTCGTCTGATGACCGAAGTCCCCTGGCTGGGATGTGGCGCTCAAGTGGTAGGTAGCTTGGCCATTCAGTATTGTAGAGTGCATTGTATGCCAAGTTTAACATGCTGAACTGGCGACGCTCCAGGATGGGAAGCCAGCCAAGGTTAATGATGTCTTCTTCTCTTGTGTATCTGTTCGTGACAAAGGCTGCGGCTGCGAGCTGAACTCTCGATAATCTTTTCACAAGATACATTGGCAGTGGGTCAGTAACAGCACTACAGTATTCCAGCTTGGCCAAAATGAGACATTCATAAAGATCATCAAGATCATCATCATCATCATCATCATTATTATTATTATTACAGTGCGAATCGAAAACTCGTGGGCGCCTAGAAATATTTCAGGAAGTGTCTCCCGACCAATCAGAAACTTGATCGTTATCTTTTTGGTTAGAGAATCCTTTCTAATTGGCCAAAACGAAACAACAACAAAAATAAAACACCCAACAACAGAAGCATTCCTGAAATACTTCTAGGTGCCCACGGTTTTCGATTCGCACTGTGGCCACGTCCACACGTATGCGTTTACGTTTGTAAACGCATAAAAGTATTTGCATCCACACGAAAACGATGGCCGTTTACAGCTGCATCACACTAACAACTTGATGCTAGTAAACGCATACATTTCTATGCGGTTAGACTCGTCCACACGTAAACGCTTCAACTTGAAAACAAACGCTATAATGAGCAGGTATTGAATGATATTGGGACGTCAGCGTTTTCACAGCGTTTACGAAATATACGTTTACGGCCGTCCACACGAAGACGCATAAACGGGCGTTTTCAAATTTATCCACTTTGGAGAGCGTTTTCGAAAATATGGGTTTACGTTGAGCGTTTCAGGCGTTTTCGTGTGGACGGAAGGCCTAAACGCATAAAAAAGTATGCGTTTACAAACGTAAACGCATTTGTGTAGACGGGATCTAAGAATTACCCAAGAATAGATCGATTGCACTGATGTCATCTAAAAAGATAAAGTCGGTTTCAGAGCATCAGATAAAAGAAGTACTTGTACCTAAAAGAACAGCTAAAGCTATGCAACTCTAGAAAGTATTGGGTAAAAAGAGCTTTTGTCGCGGAGATACGAATGTTTAAATGTGGGCTTGTTGTTGGTAAGAATGTATGGGGCCGCCATGTTGGTTTACCTTTCTGATGCACCAGCATGGCGACCATAAATACCAAGCATCGAAATGATATTATAAATACGTTTCTTTGCTCATTTTACGGCCGGATTTAAAATAACAATTATATTCATTGCCAATGCATATGAGGTGAAATCTGTCGCAAATTGCCCTATATCAGTATGACGTCACGGCTTGTTTGTCGGGGGGACAGAATCGTCCAGAATATAGAAATTGTAACAAAATTCGCTCTGCTAAGAAAGTTTACTCTCAAATTGTCTGGTTTCCAAATATAAGATGTACTGATGTGTAATACACAATAGTTACTGTATTTGGTGACTGTTCCTACTTTTCTACGGTCCACAAAACGCATTTCAAATCGATTTTCTTTGTTTTGTTACTGTTTTGTCCCCCTCCCACGACCATGATCCTTAGCGTTTAAACAATAGATTGTTTTGATGTGACGTCATAGTGAAATAGGGCAATTGATGTGTTCTTATGTCGTTTAAAAAATGCGCGACAGCATGGTGTTACATAATTTACCAAGCAGATGAACAGAATCGGACCAAATTTCCCGAGATGCATCATATGACTTCTTCATATAAAATCTCAGGCCATCAACTTTCTCCGAATTTAGCCCTCTCTTGACGTCACGTGAGATCGATCCATACTAAGGGACGGACCATTAGAAAAGTGATAGGGGGTAGGGAGTTTGGGATTGGCATAAACTTTTTTTTGGGCACCAAAAGTGGAAATGAATTTTTTTTTCACTTTGGCAGGAATATTTTTTAAAGAAAATGTCCCGGCAGATTTTTTTTCAAAATTTTTATTGGAAATAATTTTTTTTTGCCCCACCCCCCATCACTTTTCTAACGGTCCGTCCCCCATGGCCGTCCCTAATTTTAGCGAGTATAAAGTTTGTGTGGGATTCCTGTGTTAATCCTACTTCCTGTTTCCTGCCAAATTCCAGAATTTCTAGCCGTTGACGAAGGGCTCAGTAAATTTTAAATATGTCTTTTTTGAAAGAAAAAGAAAAGAAAGCATTTTTCAAGCTTCTAGAGCTAGACCAAACTACAGGGATGTTGAAGAAACATCTGGGCCCCTGTACAAAGTTGCAAACAGATTCAAATGACGGCCCTCTCTTGTTGGTTTCAAGCAGCCGTACATTTCCCGATCAAGGGTCTGTAATTCGGGGAAGTAGAGTCGTGGCGGAACAATGCTTTGGCAAAGACAGGATCGATATAGATGTATCTAAACTAACAACAAACCAAGGGTTTACATTCTTGGTTTGTGAACAGATCAATGAGGAGTACTTGACACTGGGAGATCAATTCCTAAGCCTTCCAGTTCCTGCAATCCTGTCAGCTTACATCGCTCACGACCAAGAAATACTAGAATTAATTTTCCAAAAGACGGAATCTGGGTCGTACAAATTTGATGTTGATGCCAGTGTAAAGGCAAACGAGAGAGTTCGTAACCTGGAGCTAGGAAAAGCTGCCGGTGCTCCGATAATCATTGAAGGTAATCCACCAAAACGATCCGCGCAAGTTGTTGGCGTTCTTGATATCAAGTCTGACGGCACTCTATACCCTGTACTCTTTGATGGGAACTTCAATTTAGGTAACTACTAATAAAGCGTGAATGACTGTTTGTGCTATAACTGTATTATCGCTCCATATCAAATATAGGTTAATAAAGTTAATACACAAGTTCAATAACGTACATAAAACAAGTTATATAAAATATTATAAAATATTTGAGATATAACGCGCGCGCTGATTGGCTGGCTACCATGTTTATATCAGAGGACAGAGACATGGCTCGCTCAAAAACGTGGAAAATATTTTATAAAAGCAATATAAAACGATCGCTTATGTCTCTGTTCTGGAAGATGTAGAGCAAGAGAAAAGCAAGCTTAGGAACACGAGGCGTAGCCGGCTACGCCTCGTGTTCCTAAGCTTGCTTTTCTCTTGCTCTACATCTTCCATCGTGTTTATATCACAGTACAGAGACATGCGCGCGCGTTTTATATTCCTTAATTAAAGAGACAGCCGCTTGGCACTATGATAAATGGACGGACGCCCTTCTTTGACCTGGTCGAAATCTTTGACAAGGTGTTTTGTACTTTCCAATGAGTAAAGTTGAAGTGCCTGGTTGAACACCCTACGACTGAGACAGGAAAAAATCACTGACGCAAGGGGGACTCAAACCCATGACCCCTGGGATACATGTCCAGTGCTCTACCAACCAGCTGGACTGTTTGTACTACTCAGTATATAGAGAAACAGCATCCATTTCAATGTTGAGTCCCACTTGAGTCAGGGATTTTTTTCCCTTGTCTCTTGTAGGACATACAACCAGTAATACAAGTAGTTACACAACAAATCTACTGCTCAAGGGCTTCTCAACTCAAAACTTCATGGATACATCCCTTCATACAAGCAGCAGAGGAAAGGGACACATTCACTATAATCTAGGGATGATTTAACTCTTTTAATATGTAACTATCCCTTTTCCCTTGTGATGACAATTATATCTCCATGGAAACCCTTTCCAGTCATGTTCTGGAATCAACCCCAGGGCTTTAATATGTTTGGCTTCATTTACATACATGGGGAAGTGTCATAGCATTATCACTGAAATCAAAATCTGTCATAGATTCCAAGTCTAACAGAACACCAACTGAGAAATCATCACCACTATTTGCTGAAATCAAGACTGGTGAAGCTGCAGTTGGTGAGAAAGGTTTGTTACAAATGGTGACAGCTGTTAACTTGATCACATAATTTATTCATTCTAATAAAAACCGTTTGGCTTACTTGCACAAGTCATGTAGATATTTGCAAAAAGTTTCATTCCTGACCAACACATTTTCATTTGACCTTTGCCGTTGTTTCTCAATTCTAATCTGTCAATCATCTTTGGTGCCTATCACAAATAAGCCAAAATAAACAATTAAGGAAACAAACATCAGTGTATTAATTATCAGATTTACAAATCAGATGCTTAAGTCAGCAGTTGTACAGATGTTGAAAGCACTTGCACATCTCAAAGTGTTGGTTTTTTGACAGTGGTCAGACTTCAGAAAATTTAAGACTGGCCCAAGCACTTAATTGCTTATCATGGTCGAGTGCCTAACAAAAGAGTATGCTTAACTTAGGCTCTCCTTAAAAAATTGATAGCTTTATTTGTCCAATTAAAGTGAGTAGTATTTGATTGACAGCAAGTCAGCAAAAAACACTGGCTAGCTGACAATTTTATATATATTATATTGCAATAACTGTATGCAGCATATTGCAATCCAAGACTGAAATGGCAATGTGTAATTAATATTGAGCAACAAGAGGATGTTACAAGTCTCCAGCCGGTTCCTCTCGGGTCATGCTGCAACTCAGCAGACTTTTTCCCAAATCTTTCCTGTGTCTAAAAGTTTAGGTTTGAAACAATGAAAGCAATTAATTTCATATTCACAGTACATTTTTGCCTTGGAATGCAATAATTATGCAATGCAACATTTATGGAGGGTAAGGTTGCACTGCCACAAAAGATTCCATCAAATTGGTTTATTACTCTAGAGTCTAAACAAAAGAAACAAAACAATTGACAATAATAACAAAAGATTCTTTTGTTGCATCGGACCAATGGGAAAAGACATTCTGAGCAAGTGAAGCCTGGCCTGTTTATGACAACCTTTTTTGAAACTGGTGTGCACTTCATGGGAACTCCTGTTCCTTTCCTTAGATTTAGACATATTTTTATTTTATAAACTTAAGATATAATGTGGAAATGGCTAATATGTAAAATCAACATTTTATTAGGTGAATGCTCTAGAGTGGCCTTGTCTGATAGTGACAGAACAGATAGTCCTGTATACCATGCTAAGTATAGGTTATTTCAATGCTGAAAAATGCTAGAGCTGGCCAAAAATGGTGCAAAAATGGACAATTAATAGTACACAATACTGTATAATACTGCATTGATAAAAATTGTACTGATCATGCCAATAACACACTGATTTACAGTTACTTAACTCACTTCATGACTTAATTTAATACTGTATAATCAGATGCAAAAGTTTTTTGCACACAAAAATGTTGTCACCAGTGCAGTGAGCTACAGCTGTGGTCTTTTCTTGTAGAAACTCATCAAAAGAACAATAAAACTGACCTTCGCCATAAGATGAACAAATTGCAATTATCTGATGGTCAACAAATGTGTCAAGAGAAGCAACCAAGCTCAGGTTGGTACTGAATAATGGCAGGGCCCAAAATATAACTTTCATTGCAATTTAGTTATAGCCACAACAAATCAAACATTCAGACAAAGTACTTTCCTTTGTTGGAACAGAGATATCGGAATTGAAAAGGTTTCAACATGTTGGTTGCATATGTATGGTAACATATAATTTACTTGAAGTTAATGATCCACAAATACCTTTTAAGCTCCAATTTCCACCACATGCAAGGGAATTTCTCTGTCACTCATTTCAAATATTGCATTTGAAGTAACACTGTTCTCTCATTTTTCTTCAGCAAGCAAAATGGTGTCAGGATTACCAAAACAATCTGGTAGGCACAATAATAATACTTTAAACTAAAAGATAATCAAGAAATAAACATGCATTTCATCCCCCCCAAACAAACAAACCAACAAACAAACAATGGTTAACATATTCAATCACATGAACACTGTCTTGGTACAAATGAAAACACTTTTCAAAGTAAGAATTTTTCATCAACTGGATCTCATTCTCTGTACCTCTACAGACATCCATTAACTGTAAGAAACCATTGTAGGCTTCATTTTTTTTTTCTCCCACAAGACATCCAGTTGCTTTAAATGGTTATATAAGCACCAGTCTTTAGTGGCATAAGTCAGGTTCAAGTCCCTGGCCAGACCAACACTCGGGGTCTTTAAATGGTTGGGGTGTTAGTACGTACTGCCATTGTAATTACATCTGCAAATGTGTAGACCTTCACGTCTTCTTGGATAAGGATATTAAATAAACTGTAGGCCCATCCCTCCAAAAACCACTACACATGCATCCTTGCGCTGGATATTAAAAGAACCCACACCACACTGTAGGGAGAGTAGGCCATGAAGTTTCCACTGTTTGGTCTGGCCTCCTACACTAAAGGTTTACAGTAATTGGTGAAAGTGCCGTTGTAGTTTCCCTGCCTCCGTTGGAGGGGAAAGCCTTTAAGCTAAACTTCTAATAATTGAGGCAAAACAAGCTGGGAACCCTTGCAACATGTACCCAACGTTATGCAAAAGTCCATGAGGCAATTACTATACGGTGCTGCTGCCAATACAAGACCATTTTGCAGAAAAAATGCATGGAGCCTGTATTGCAAGGAGGAAATGAAGGTCATTTCTGACATAATAACTCCCTCCTCTCTGATTTTCTCAACCCTAACACTTATTGGGGTTGATTTGTTCACAGGTGCATCTGTCTTTGAATCAGAATCCATGTGCATCAAACGATCCACCTTGGCCGATGCACCAAATACTAATCAACTGTTATTTAAACTGAAAATGCGACTGGACCCGAAGATGCCAATGGGAAATGACTATCGTGCACTTGCAGATAGCTTTGGATTTACACATGCTGAAATTGAGTACTTGCATGCATCAAAAGGATCACCAACAGCAGAGTTACTTCACCAAAAAAATGCTACTTCTTTAGAAGAACTGAAAAACAAATTGACAAAAATTGATAGGCATGATGCAGCACAAGACATTAAAAATTATTTTAAGGAACAAGGATGCAACTGCAGCAAATGTGCTGGGATCCGTTAGAGGATTAATAATTCTCAAAGAATACTAAAAATCAAACCAAAAATAGAGTGATTGCAGTAAAATTGAAATACAGATTAAAAAATGATTGAAATAAAAATTGAATGCTAGTGTGTATAAATACTTTAATAGACACAAAAGAAAACAATGGAAATAAGGTTTACTAAAGTGTCTATAATCTACTATTTCATGTTTTTTGGCAATCACTCTAATATCAAACCACAATGTACACAATATCCTATTTAGTTCCCATATATATGTTGATGACAATTACTTCACATTACTATAAATTAAGAGGTTTACTGTTAAGTGAATTCAGGTGAATTCAGTTATTTGCTTTCAATGTTGTGCTACTTGTGAAGAAAAGTCATCTCAGGAAAGGTCAGAGTAACATCTCCCCCTTAAAAAGCTTTCTTTTATAACCTTCCAAAGAACAAGGAAAAAACTTCTTCCTCTTTGGAGGATTCAGAGCGTTTTTTTTTCTTGCATGGTAAATTACATTCTTTTGCTTAAAATATATCCATAACAAATAGAATTTTTAATATCTCCTCAGACACTTTAACATTAAACATTTTTATTATACTTTGTAGAAAGTTGGAAGCCTTTCCATATTAGTAAAATCCAACAATTTTTAATAGTAGCTGATTACACAAGTTATTCATGGAGAAGATATACTTCTTCACAATCACCTTTCTTTCGATTCTAAGAACAACAAAACAGTTTCAGTCACAGACATGTTTTGGCAGTCCTGCTGCTCTCACTAGTGTAAAGATTGAATTGAAGCCCTTTGAATGAAGATTGAAAGAAATGACGATTCCTTTTTCTCCTTTCCAAACTCCTAACCGGCCAGTTTTCCTACGATTATACTGTAAGTGGAAAATTTGCATAATAATTGTTTGAAATGACATTTGTTAAAATGAAGCATATGTGAGCAATACAGGCAATAACCCACAAAGGCAGGACAGACCTACTTATGGAATCAGCTGCATATCTAAACAATAACAATAACAATCTTATTTTTATATATTTTGTACTCTTATATCACTTTGAATATACTATACATTTTGTTGGCAAACAGCTTTGTACAAGTTTTTCTTCTGTAACATAAACACTGACATGAACTTTCAACTAAATTAGTCCAATGGTTTAAATAGTCAGTCTTGAGTGATTTTGAGTGGCTTTCATAAACCTGTGAAATACACTTTTAATTATTGGCTTATTTCGCACACCTTACACACTAAATTCTTTTGCTTCCTATTGTATTAGATGACTAATACACTATAACTATCACTTTGGGTTAATGAAAACCACTCTTAATTAACCCCTAAAAAGGTGACTATGGTAGAAATTGGTCAATAACAACAAAAGGAAACTAGAAATGTCCTTTGTCAACTTTTTTTCTGGTTTAAATAATTCTAGTAAGGAAAGTGAGCATGGGGTGATGACATCACCCATGGTCCAAGTACAAATGGCAAAAATTTGGAATCAATAAATTCAAACTGGCATGCCTTATTGAATTTGGCAAATTGCCCATATAAACTCTGTACTATGACATTATTGTCTAGGGCAGAAATAAGTTTCAAATGCAAAATTTAGGTCTTTTGATAAAGGCATAACTTTAACTCCAATGTACTTTTTATAATGGCAAGGAGGAGATCAACAAAATAGTTTTACTTTTATTACCTGATCATTATGTAACTTAATGTACTTCAATAATTGCATGCACGTAAAATACTTGTTGTGCAGAGCAAACCGCTTGCTATCAAAATGATTTTTTTCTGCTTTACGAGGAGGGTTTATATAGCAATCAAACTTTTTCGATTTTTCGATTTAAAGAGGTTTTTAACAACCCTCGAGTTTTTCAACTGTAATTTAATGTAACTGGTATAACAAGCACTGTATTGCAATGTCACAGTGGTCAGTTTAATGAAATAATAGATGTAGCTATCTAATACTTATTAGATAAATATCAATCTAACTCTTCGTCAACTTTTTTGAAGAATGGCATATCAAGTACTTGTTGAGCTGTAGGTACAGATGTGTGAACAAGCAGCACAGAATCCAGCAAGGACTGCAAATCTGCATCCTATAATTATTAGAAACAGAAAATATTCAACAAAATCAATAAATATATCTTGCTCTACTCTGCACTGTTGCTGATCAAAACTAATTCACTAATAAAAATATCATATTTCTAATCATATTTTCTTGATTTAACATCAGGTCTGAAAAATAAACACCTGAAGTCTACAAGGGCATTAAAAAAAAGATGTCCTGGGTGTTAAATCAAGAAAATACAACTACTTTTATCAGCCATCATGTTCAAAACTTGAAAAGTAAAACAGCCACCTCTCTGATTTGTGTGCCACCGCTCTGATTCGTGTGGCTTTGATAGCTTGGTAGCCGCATTGCACCGATATCGCAAAGGTCATGGGTTTAAATCCCATTCAAAGCCTGGAATTTTTTTCAGGTCTTTTTTTAGTAGTATTAGGTTCCATTTGGATTTCTCAATCATAAAACAACAACAAACAATCAAATGCATGGTCATTTCCTACTAAGGTTGTATTGTCAGTGCCATGTTATGTGTTGTGATTGGATAAAATATGATTGTTGTCGACCAATCAAAATGTTAAGTCACAGCCTGGCACAGATTTAATAGTGACACAAAATGTGCTCTGTAAGACACACCTCATTGAGGAGATTCATCTCGTTAACAGACTTGAGCAGCTGACCAATACACATCACATCAAACTTGGTACACTTGGGATAATCCTCTGGAAGTCCTGTTATCTTACTAGAGGTTGCTGCTAGTCTTTGTTCCTGTAATTTAGAAAAAATGTAAAACTATAAGGATTTGACTCTCATACACTGTTACCAGCCTTAGTTAGTATATCAGTGATCTAGCAGGCCAAAGGATGTGGGATGAAATCCCACTTGTCTTTGAAAATTCAGATTTGTTAATTTAGACTGTTTATGCCATCCCTCATAGTTATATCAAAATATTACATGAATCCCGACATGATTGCTGACCGAGCTAGCTCTGTTTGATGGGAAAAAATGCCAGACACTACTCAAATGTGTTGGATACAATTTGGCTGTGCCAAGGGCACATAACCGCTTTTATTATAAATAACATTCATTAATGAAATGGTCAAATTGACCTTCACATAACAAATCTGATATGTGCCCCATCAAAGGTGAGGGCTACAAACTGCCAAACAATATAACAACTAGATGACTGGAAGGAATGGGGAGGAGGAGGGTAAAAATTTGCAAATGAAAGCCAAGAGCTGAAAAATGAAGCTACCTACTTTTCAAATTTTTCATGGCAAAGCTCTAGGGTAACCAGATAATAGAGAGATTAAGCATCACGTACACAGGAAACGGTAAACAGGATCACGTGACCTGCTTTTTTCGCATCTTGCGTTGCTGTTTCAACGTGAGGATGGATCATTTTGCGTTTGCCGTAAACATCGAAAGTCGCTCTTTCGTTTGATTAGCAAACACGCAACTTCGGGTGCGAAATTTGTAGGTCACGTGTTACTCTCTGCCGTCTGCCGTTTCCCACGTACGTGATGCTTAATCTCTCTAATCAATTCCAACATCTTGGCCCCAGGCCTTCCACTGTTTTACATCAGTCATTCAAAATGAGGGATAACATAAAAATTATTATTGCTAACAATAATACCCCCCTTTTTTTAATTCAGGTTTGATTTAAAATGATAGGCATTACTTTAGTCTGAAAGAGTGAGTTTGGTGCTGATTGACTGACTGACCAACCAACCAACAACCTGGTTGCCAGAAAAAAGCTTATTGCAATTAAATGTAACTATTTGAAAACAAATAATGATTTATGCTGCAAAAAGAAATAAGCATATTTTATCGAATATTTATATTAATTTGTAATAACGTGTGGTGAGAATAAGATTGTGGTGGTCAGCGGACTCCATGCAGGCTTCATTTGCTGACAACATTTGACGTCAAAATGGTGACAAATTTCAGTTGGTATTTGTTGTCCACTGCCAACTCAAGCCATTAAAAAAAAAAAGATTGTGATGGCTAGTGATGTGGTTTGTTCATCAAATTTTGAAAAATTGTTGTTTTAGCTCTTTAGCATTTTTTGCTTTTCTGCGTATTGGTGAATTTACTACTGCCAATGATTCTTCAACAATTTCTGTATTACAAATCGATCAGGTTCAAAAAGTTATGTCTAGAAATGGGAATATTCATTCCTTAAAAGTGACTTTTTTAAATCACAAGCAATCAACCACCCTTTTCATTAATTGTAATGAGAAACAAAACAGTATGTCCTGTAGATGCAATTATGAACTATCTTAAGGTTCGTGGAACAATGAGTGAACCGCTTTTCATAAATACCATTGGCTTACAAATTTCAAGAAGTAATTTTTCAAAATTGTTATGTAGATGCCTCAAGGCATGTAACCTTGATTCCAGCAGGTACAAGGGTCATAGTTTTAGAATTGGTGCCGCAACTTATGCAGCACAGCAAGGTATATCGGATTCTAGGATAACGTTGTTGGGTCGCTGGAAGTCAGAGGCATTTAAGAAATATATTAGATTACATTCTGCACCTTCTATTCAAATATTATAATTTTGAAGATGTTAGAGTTTGCTAGCAGGGCAGTAACCTCTAGTCTTGGAACACTAATATGCCACAGCTAGCAGGGGCAGTGGTGGTTCTTGTTCTTTAATTTCATATGATTATTGGCATTCATTTAATGGGTATTATATAACTGCAAGAAAGTTCAATGTGTTCTTGGGTGGGGCTGCCCCTTGTACCAAGGGGCTTTGGCAGTTTTTGTCCTCATCTTTGCTGGGCAACACAAAATTTGTCTTGCAATAATTTAGTATTAATTTTCATAATTATGGATTTCTTAAATAAATTGGCTATGTTTTTGCATAGCCATATTTCAGCCATACACTGGTATGATGTGTTGCTCCTTGCAAATGGAGCTGTGCCCACATTGTGCTTTCTTGCTTTGTCATTTGACATACTGATCAACTTTAAGGCATAAAATCAATTTATGTTAAAACTCTCTGGTAAACAAGATTTTGCATGTGTTTCCTTATTAATCCACTGGAAAATCATGCCATACAGATCGACTAATTAGTTGTGTTTTTGTCAACTAATGTTGATATTGAGCTACTAATTCACCTATTTTACTTTGTGGACCAGAACTTACCAGATTTTCAGAAAAGTCATAATGTCCTAACAGTCCTCTAAAAGTCTCCTCTTGCTTAGAAACAAACACATTGCACGTTGTAACACCTCCATGCACAATGTCATGACTGTGTAGTGTGCGTAATGCTTCTAGAACATCTTTAATAACCCTCATTATAGCCTGCAAATTGGAGTACAATAGGTAAATTGTTTATACATTTCTCCTGTTTT
Organism: Telmatactis stephensoni; assembly: GCA_029948255.1. Lineage (NCBI taxonomy): Eukaryota > Metazoa > Cnidaria > Anthozoa > Actiniaria > Isophelliidae > Telmatactis > Telmatactis stephensoni. Next base: position 124,709 of record JALIZF010001827.1, on the reverse strand, counting down.
CTCAGACATTTTTGATGTTTTCACATTAGACATTTTGATACCCAACATGGATCTTCTTCAGTACAAGGATGTTTACACACTAGCTAGCGGGCGCCACTTGATCTCACTAGTGTTCTATACATTTCTGGAATGTTGCTTGGAAATATAATGGGTGGATTGCAGCTCAAAAATATCCTGCTAGCTGATAATGTCATTTAATTGAAAAAAAAAGAAAACCCCATATTTTCAGACAAAATGCGTTATTATGGAAATGGTGACATTTTATATTTTTGAGCCTTGTTTATATAATTAGTGCACGTGAGCCATACGAGAACACTCAAGACAGACAGTTCTTAGTGGTTCCCTTGGTGTCAACTATAGAGAAAGGTCACTGTCTCTTGAAAGTTCACAATGAAATCTGCCAAAATGACAGACTGAATGTTACTATGTAGCACAACCAAAACTTAAACTAAAACATACTTTAGATGGTGGAGTTGTTTGGAGCCAGTCTTGTAAACATTCGTAGAAAGGAACTTGTAGATAGCCAGTTCTGCCATTCTGAAAGAGAAGCCCACATACTTATGTAGCGTGGAAGAGTAATTTAAGGGTGGCACACAGCAATTTCTTGCATTCACAGATTCCTTTTTATTTCTTTATATATGTTATAGACCTTGATTGATACTAATGAGATTTTGCATCATTTTGAAAGATCAGATCATTTTATCAGTTAAGTGAAACACCGGCCAAAAACATTATGGAGAGAACAAAATCATTATGGAGAATAAATCTTACTAGCCTTACTCTAAGACTTACCAGGTCTAAGCCAATCAAAATCATTTATTTTGAGACGCTTTTGACTGCAGTAACATTACTGTAAACTATCCAATCACATGTGAGCTAAGTGGTAAGAATTACTGAGACCAGTAATGTTACCATTCACAAGCGCCACATGTTAACGAAACAGGGCTAAAATGAAGCTAAAAACTCCATAAAAAACGTTGTATACGTTTAATTAATTCTGAAAAGGTGATACCAGGTTGTTGTTTCTCGGTTCGGCATAATGTAAGAGGTATCATGAATTTGGCTGTGTCGCACACCGTTTCCGTTTATCTGACATTCGCTAATCGAACAAATATACATTTGACAGATATCATACATGTCACGAGAATTTTAAAAGAGTTGAGAAGATTGCAAAAACTAAAACTTGCTCAGTTCAAAGGCCGTTTAAGTAAATGTTCCAAGGTTTGAAATAATTATAAAGCACATTTGAAAAGCCAGTATATAAAATCTGAATCTACTCATAATACACCGTTTTCGCGCCATTTCTATGAAATTCGCGCTGTGGCGGAATATTAGTCGAAATTTCCATACTTAAAATACTGATCAAAACAAATTCCAAAGAAACGTACCAAAACAGCTAGTTCTTCTGGTCTACTGACTATTATCCCTACTGAAATCACAGTTCCGCAGTGAATTCGGTGGCATCAGCTACCGCCGATATTTTATAGCGAGCTATTACAGTTTGATTACAAAATGTTTAATTCAAATATAAGGAGATAGCAAATGATATATTGTACCTAGAAATAAAAAAAACTATGATAGAAATACAATAATTCTAATGTAATCTACCTGTAATCTACCTCGTTTTTATTGTTGACGTCCTTGTCGGCACACGTGGATTGCTGGACCAACTTTGATTCCTTTCCCCGCTATTATCAAAGTCCTCAGAGTCAAAGCCGCCATGTAATTCACCTCTCCAACTATGTTGGATATCACTGTTGCCTTTCACTCCAAAGAACCAGAAAAAAAATCCATTTTCCGTATGAGTAGAGCAACAAGTATACTTAAAGCATGTCTACGTGAACATTGTTGCCTAAGACTTACCGCTTACGTAATTTGATCAGTGTCGGGGCATTCTGATATCCATCTGATATCGAATTTCGCACAAGATTTGGGCCGGCATCAAAACATTTGTGTAAAAACTTCATACGGTAGTATGTCATTTTGCGAATTATGTTTCTCTCAATTTTATCGCTCTGATTCTCTCACTTTGAGTTATTGATTTAAAGCTGAAATTATACGTTTCTCAACTTTTATTGTTTGCCGTGACTGATTCACGACGTGCCGATTCCGGCCATTGACTAAATTAATACTAAATGCAGTAAGTCTTACCGGAATGCGTGGTACGTAGTAACATTACCGCCAAAGACCTCCAGTTATCAACCAGTTAAGTGCAAATTCCACAACAAGACACTATAGTCACCGTAAGCTTTCGAATAAGCTGCACAATATTGCAATCTTTGTTTTATTGTAAGTTTACAAAAGTCGGACACAGAATTTTGTACAAACAGTAGAATGATAAGATCTATCTAATTAGTCTTCAGTACATGTTATGTATGACAACTTTTCCGTTCCTCGACGATAGATTATTTTACAAAATGCAGGATTTGATAAAACACGTTCCAAACTAAAATGCATTTTTCCATTTTCAAAACATGTATGTATCTAAAAAGCTGTCAAAGTGATAACGAGTATTGATATTGCTTTGAAACCTAAAAATTAGCGATGTGTCTTGCCTTTCATCGTCTTTAAATTCAGGACACTGCAACACGTTCGTCATTTGAAATTGAAAAAACGCATTTTAGTTTGGAACGTGTTATAAATGTTGCTAAATAAAATTGTCTCACCCCAAAAAGCCGGACAAGTTATTTACAGTAACTACTGCGCTTCTTGCCCGGTAACATTACTAAATGCAGTAAGTCTTACCGGGAGGACTGATTTTCATTGGATGTGTGGTAGTAACATTACTCAAAGCCTCCAGTTATCCAAGTGAAAATTCCACAACAAGATTACAAAGGTCAACGAAAAGTCTGAGTGTGTATAAACGATGATATAATGATAAAATCTATCTATGAAATTCGTCTTTTATACTACATGTTATGCACGACAACTTTTCCCTTCCTCAAAGATATATTATTTTACAAAATGCAGGCTTTGATAATACGGCTACAAGATTGATTTGTCTTGGGTCGAAAGCAGTCGCTTCAAATAATTTATTGGAGAGGCCATTTACAGCGGTTACTACTGAGCTCCTTGTCCGGTAACATTACTTCACAGATTGCGGGCTTTGAATGCCCTTCAAACAAGAATTGCAACAGTATAAAACTAATAATATTCAACTTGTGCAGAAACTAATGGATGTATAAACTGATCTAGTACAACCAGGCTTCACTGATAAATAACCCTCAATTGAAGGGGATTGAAAAGTCATGCCTGCAGGGTTTTGTTTACATTGTTCTCTCGAACCAATCTCACCAATCGTCCCAGCTGCGCTGATACGTGTTACAAGTGAGAGAACAATGTATTAAACAGAGCGCTGTGTTTGAGGTTGAATTTTGATTCCAGCCGGAATCAATTTTTAAAGCTCAGTAAAGTATTGTTTCTTGAAGCCGTTGTTATAAATCTTTGCCAGTTCGTTGTAGTGTGGTACTAAAAAGTTGGAACCCTCATTGATGACGTCGACATTTGGATGGAAGATATATTTCATCGAAACTTTGTCTTCATCGGGTCGTTCCGGCCACTGAAAATGATTGCTGCCGAGGTCTTCATTCCTTGACAGAAAACGAACTTTTGCTTTATTTTGAGTTTTTTTCTGCACTTCACCCACAAAGAATTCATCGTCATACGCAACGGCTACCCAAGATGGGATTTTTAAAGCGTCAATTTTGTATTCCTAAAAAGAAAATGAAATAGATGTATTTAGTTGGATTTCTAGAATTATCACGTCCCGACGTAACTAATTGATAAAAATTGATAATCAATGTTCAATCGATACAGTTCATAAAAATCGATACACATTTACGGATTGATTATCAATATGAGCAAATGATACTCACTCAAATTGTTGCCGTCATTAATTTGTATATATTTTTTTATAAATTGCCGTCAACTGGATTGCCTGCACATTATCAGCTGAAGTAATACTGAATTGAATAATATAAATTGCCTTCCTATTTTTCCATAAGTTTTATGAACTGCCCATCGATCAACTTATCTAATATAAATATCAGCAGTAACTATTACTTATCAATTGATTACCAGTCACTAACAATTATAACTTATCAGTAATAATCAACTGTTTATCAAATTACTATCAATTTTTATATAAAGATTGATGCTAATTATCAATTTTATTTTATTTCATAAGTTATTTCGGATTATGTGCAAACTATGAAATAGGGAGTAGATGTAAGTAAACATACCCAAATATCTTTAAACTCCTCTACGGTTTCTGCCTCCTGATCTGAAAATGAAAATGAAGGTTAAATTTTGGACAGTAAAGTTCAACGAGTTTCCCGGCATGAATAACTGATTGATGAAGATTTTAACTGAAAACATCCAGTCTCAGTCAGTTAACTTATAAGCAAGACATATAGAAAGTTCAGATAGTACAGTACAACCTGCATGAGTACAACTTTCACTTAACTTTCACTTTAACGAAAGCGAAGTATAACTATAATGCATAAATGCTGGGTACATGTTCCAGTTTTTTGTAGGGACGTACCGCTGCGCCGCTCAACCCCTGACCCTGTTCCAAAATAAAGAAGCTTCAAATGCTACCCTGTTCCGGAGTTAATACCACAAAAATATACCCCGTTTTGGCAAAATGTTCTGCATTTTAAAATTTAATCATTTATGTTATTGGATTTGATTATGAAGCATTTAATGAAAAGTCAACCTGGTTTTGCGGGCGACTGATTTCTTTTGGTACCTAATTACACAGAGACGTTTTTGCAACGCCCAGACGTACTTTGTTTAAAATTAATTCAAGCTACCTGTTCCAGAGAGAAGGAGCTATTTTACATTTTATATGCCCTCAGTTCCAGAGTAAAATCGCTGACAACAATACCCTGTTTTGAGGCACGTTCCCGTATAGCAAACATCTGGGAGGACATTCCCCCAGATAAAATGACTAAATTAGTTTCCGCTCACAGTGATTACTGACTCGCTTATATATACACCTATCTCAAAAAGCAAACCAAAACAAGTAAAATAAAATATAACGACATTGGCCAATCTGAATCTCAGACGCGTAGTACAATCTTATTGGGGCTTTTCTGGTGATTTAAAACGAGCATTGCCAATTTAACTCTTAACTCAGTTATATTCCAACAGTGAATTTTATTGAAATAGAACTGAGTCTACAAATAATAATGCCGCAATTTTAGTTGAGAAAATTACTGGCTCACCTGTACCATTAGAGGTTGATGGATTTTCGTCCTCTTCCTGTACGAATCAAAATCATACAACAATGAATTCTTAGATGAAAACAGTTGTATTGGGATAAAGAGTGGTTTAACTGAACAAGGTCAAAGTTTAGTTGCAGTTATCCGTGCACACCCCATAATAAAACAACGTAACAACTTGTTTGATTAAATTCTCAAACAGGTGGTTAGAAATTGATTTGCTGAAGATGACCGGAACTAAGCGTATGAATTGATCAAATGGAAAAACGTAAGTCCAGTCCAAGACTAACTACGTTAGTATAACAGTTTTGCAACATAGACAATTAAGAATTGCTGTTATGAAATACCTCGTTTATGCTGTATGTTAAACGATGAACTTTTCGTTTTTTAGGGCGATCTAAAGAAAAATTAGAATGAAGCAAAAAAAAGTGAAATAAAATTAAATACAATAAAATAATGAGAAATTATAGGAATTGATGCAACAAAAACATTGACTCCCTCTTTACTTGGGGTGTAGAAGTTTGGAAAAAGATTATATAGAATTCCTATTTGTCTACATCTTGTGTTATGGACTAAACACTTTCACTTTAACATAATCTAAGACTGCATAAAAATATTCACTGCTACAATTACTCACCTTCATTCATAGATTTTGAAGACGCCTGGGCATCTGCCCTTTTTCTCTATAAAACGATCAAGGATATATGTTAGAAAACACTACTTCAGAACCCATCATTTGCTGGTTAAATGTAAAAAAGAAATTGTTTCATTTGAAAATTGCTTTCAATCTATTCAAAAATCTATTTATTGCCTCCAAGTATGCGGCAAGTATATATAGCCAGGTACATTTTGGTGGCCCCTCCCTACCACCAACCAACCCCACTCCCCCCCCCCCCTTTCTCTCCATACCTTAAGATCAAAATCCTCTCGCAAACTGTCTATCCTAAGACTTAATGGCCCTTCCTTGAACTGTGTAACGTAAGAACAGAAGCCATGAGATCAATTGAAGTGATTGAACAGTTATGGTGAAATAAGGCCATAGTTTAAAACATACCGTGAAGGGGTCGTTATTGTTATCATCTTCCTATGTGACAAATATTAAACGTTACTTTAGGTACATGCCCTCAAATCCTGTTTAGTACAGTTAAGAAAAATTTTACCTCAACATCGGAACTTGGAGAAAAATAGGTGTTCAATGGAGAATCATCTTCTTCAAATGACATATTATCAGTATTACCCTCCTGAATAAAGAAAACGTATCAAACAACTTCGTTATCCGGCTCACTGAAATGATATTTAGTAAACAGCGGACAACAAGGGGACATACGCAACGGCTATATATGAAAGTTTTCCAATTTACTTACTTCACTGACAATCTGCTGGCCATCGAGGCAGGCATTCACAGATTGCTGTCTTCCTGCAACGTTTTCTGTGGCCGTCTATTTTAATAAAAGTAGTACATCACAAAAGGACGAGCGTTTGTAAAATTGGTAAATTTTGTCGACTTAGGAAAATTGATCATAATAAATTCAGCTGTATACCTGTGCTTCTTCAGCTGCTTTCCCTTTCTTTTTTTCTTTAGGATTCTGGAAAAACAGAAAACATTGAAAACAAATAAATAAATTTTTGACTTTAATACTTTGCGAACAAAAAGGAAAAGCAGAACCATTATTATGAATGATAAACAGAAAAGGTGCGAGGTGGAGGAATTCAGTGCACCCAGTCCCTATATAACTTATATTGGAGATCAAACGAAATCTTAAACTTCCTCCATTTACAACTGCTATCGTTAAAGTGCGATCTGTGAAGTTCAAAGTCTTATCTTGAAAGTTCTGCCGGAGTGAGCGAAAAACTTACTGTGACACTGATGCACGTTGCCTGGGTGAGCACAACTGCTTCTGTGTATAACGTTTTCCAGTTCTCTCTCTCCTTTTTGATATTTGCCATCTCTTCCTTCAGTTGACTTATCTCCTAGGCAAGGATAAACGGTTATGGCACAAATAAAATTGTATATATAAACTAAGATAGATGCTGAAGTATATTCGTGGACTGTATAAATAAGAGCTTTGTTACAGCCTGTTCCCTTCCTTGGTTGGAGCCCCGCTTTGGTGCTCGCTAGCTGGTTTATCCCCTACTCGTCCAAAAATAAACGTTAAATAATGTCGAAATTAAACTTATCACTCAAAAGATGCCAACAATTACAAGTGCAGTGTTCAGAATCTCTTGATCAAAGAAGGAAAAAATTAAAAGGCAACATCAGTTTAATTAGTTTCCTTACTTCGTTCTTATTTCTTTCTCTTCTTATCAGTTCGTCTCTCTCTCCCTTCACTTTCTCAACATCTTGAAGAGCCTAAAATATAAGAAGATGATCAGTCAGCCATTTCAGAAGCCCTTTTGGTAGAGAACAAAGCGACGGCGACTGCCGGAAACATTTGAACTCACTTCTCTTAATTTACTTTTTAGATGCAACAATTCAGCTTTTAACTCATCACGTTCTTTAGATATCTGTGTTTTCAAAATGAAAGGGTAACATGTTAAAGTAAAATCACTGAGCTTAGTAGCATAGATAGATATTAAAACAACTCCACAAAGGAAGCAGTACACACAGTCTTGTTCCGTTTGCACAACAGCGTAAAATGAAGCGAACAAGAGAATATTAAAATAAATCCTTTGGTTGCCTCACCTATGCGCCCATTCAAAGAAAAGTGGTATATATACCTTATTTTTGGATCCTCCCAATTCTGTCACTGTCACCTTCCCTTGCTCCATCTCAGAAAGGACTTCAAATTGCTGTTCTTCTTTCAGCTTGTACAAAATTGGAAGGAACGTGTGCTGGGTTGCCTTCTTTGCTGTTGTTATTGACCTCAGCTGGTCATTTTCTATAGCCCTGCCAATTGCCAGGACTTTGTCAAAACACCGATTACTCAGACGAGCTGCAGTGTAGTAATGTTTGAGGTCCTGTTTAAAAGAAAAAATGATGTTTTTTTAGAAACAGATACATGCATTAAATACTCAGTTAACATCAGATATTAAACTTACATTTTTTGTTCCATATCGCAAGCGTACATTTTTCTTCCATTCGTCGATCACATGTTTTTTCGTTGGGGGCTCCACCTCACCTCCCATCGACAGTCCGGACGTTTGGAATAGCTCTTGTCTCAGCCAAGTAACGGTGGCTAAAAAGTCCGGCTTACTGATCAGCTGGCCACTAGATGTAGTTGTTGAGGACTGTAGTCGTGCTATGGGTACAAACTGGCTATCAGATCTGACTGTTGTATCTTGTTGGGAGGGTATGAAGCTCAGTCGACGTGGTGCAACAGAAACGTTGTGTCCTTGTACTTCAAGTGGATGTGTCCTTACCATTCCAGCCTCATGCGTCTCACCTGCTCTGATCGGAATAAAACCTCCAGATTGAATTGGAGTGGTTGTAATTGTTGACGGAGCATTATTATAAGCAAACTCCTGAGAGAACAGAGAATTTGGAGCAATGGTAGAAAATTCGTTTGTTGCCATTTTAACGATTTAGTAAGTTGTTGTAATAATGTTGTTTTTAAGTAACATAATTTTTTATTCAGCTGCGAGTTTAAGTCTTTTATACTTACCGATACGCCTATCGCGCTTTACAAATTACACAACCGGATCCCACATGGTGACGTATTTTTGATGTAATCTTAGGTCATCTCACATGGGTGCAGCCCAATAGAGTATATTACATTGATATTTAGGTAAGACTTGGAGGAGAGCTTTACTAAACCATTCTGTGCATCAACAACCTTCATGTCTTATGAATATCTCTATTCTGTTCTGCTGATGGGATTTCGTACAAATAAAGTTATTTTCGAACCTGGATTCTTGATTTATCATTGAGATTTGTCGGTAGACAATGTTACGTTTCTTACTTGTCAACACTACGTTGTTTACGTTGTAACCGATGATGCTACGTACATGTACGTATGAATGGAGCAAGAAAGAAATCACATTTCAGAGCCGTATACGTAAATGTATTTCGTAATTTTTTCAACCCAGCACGTTCTAGAAGACACTGAATAGTGTTCAAACCAGAGGAATATCCATTTTCATCTGGGAATAACACGTAAAATGAAATTTAACCGCCCTGAGGTTTCATTTCAGTTAATCCTGTAATATCTGAGCTACAGATCAGTAAAAGATGATTTTCGAAATGGTAGTAGGCTAAACACGGCTGCAAGGGAGACTAATGTGAAAGCCGTAGATTACAAAGTCATTTGAAGTGCTGTACAAATTTGCGGCCCTTTACAGTGCAGCCATTGATTAACAGCTCCGGGCATAAAAAAAAAGTAATGCCCCATGAGAGCATAAATAAATATACTACTCGCTGTGTGAACATCTCGGACAGTCACAGTTTTTAAACTTTTATTATTTTAATTGCTGGATATTGCTGGAATTGCTGGGGGCAATTCACTACTTTGATTGTTAGATAGAATAATAAAGTAAACAATCTTCTACATTATTCTTCATACATCGCTCAACTCGCACGTTGATTTTTGCAGAGGGAGGAATAACAGGAGAAAAAACCCTCGTGGCATGGTAGGGAACAACGGTACAAAAAACTCTGATGTGATGCCCGAACCGGAACTCGAACCTATTAAACCAACCATTTTCTGATACAACGTGGCAATTAAATTCAGTCTGTCAATCACACTTACTTAGCGCTGACAAGTAACATTACCAATCACAAAGTGGTAATGTTAGCAATTCGCGGTAGCAATCTCAAACCGTATATGGAGAAAACATCCGTATTTGGCGTTTGCGTGACCGTGTTTCGGGCGCCGGGAAATTCAAAATGTTCTACTCCGATTTCATACATGGAGTTGAGTAGCAATCAGTACGGATATATTCTGAGATCGGGAACTAGAAGACAGAGGAAACAAGCACTGTAGTCAATATTTCATAACCTCAGTCCGTCTCCGGCGCGGGACTTACAAATCTGCAAACTTTGCAAAGTACTCTATACGTACACATGCAGAAAAATTCGCAAGATACTTTTTTCCGTATAAACATATATAAAATCATTTTATATATATATATATGAAGAATTGCAAACTTCGCAAATTTGTAACTACGGGGAAAATTGCAAACTTCGCAAATTTGTAACTACGAAGAAAATTGCAAACTTCGCAAATTTGTAACTACGAAGAAAATTGCAAACTTCGCAAATTTGTACTTACGGGGAAAATTGCAAACTTCGCAAATTTGTAACTTCGAAACTTCGCAAATTTGTAACTACGGAGAAAATTGCAAACTTCGCAAATTTGTAACTACGGAGAAAATTGCAAACTTCGCAAATTTGTTAAAAAATTCAAATCTGTTAAATGACCGGTTCTCCACCCCTGTTTCCCTCCCAGGAAGGAGTAAAAGCGTGAATAATATTCATAAGGAATCTAATGGTGACAATATTCATATGGAGTCTAAGGACGATAACGATGTTAAAATTGTTAGGTTTTCTTTGCCCTTCAAGAGCCAGAGTTCGGCTAATATGGTGAAGGAGCAGTTGAAATCCTTGAGTTTTAACATCGGTAAACCTATCCAAACAGATTCTTCTACCTAAGGAAAAAAAGCCTGATTTCGTTATTAATCAATGCGTTGTGTATCATTTTCAATGTTGTCAGTGTGATTCTGATTATGCAGGCTTTACTACAAGGCACTTGCATCAATGCATCCAGGAACACCGGTATTCTGCCATAGGCAAACATCTTAATAATATCCATGGTGGTATTGACACTTCTAGTTTAAGTAGTCAATTTTCTATTCTTAGCAAGTGCCAGTCCAAGTTTGATTGTCTCCTGTATGAAATGGTTTTCATTAAGCAACTTAAGCCTTCACTCAATACTCAGAATGACTCCATTCAATAAGGTCAATAAGAAAGACAAAACACAGATTTCGCGACGTTTCGATGTCTCCGACATCATTCTCAATCGGTCTTTACTCCATTCAAGCTAAGCTTTTTACTTGATTGCGTCTCTAGCAGGGTTCCCAGGGGTCAGGGAAAAGTCAGGGAAAAACACAGTCAGGAAAAAGTCAGTGAAAAGTCAGGGAATTCTTTATTTGGTCAGGGAAATTGAGATTTTCACTTCAAGCCAGGGAAAAGTCAGGGAATTTTGTATAAGTAACTAAAAAATATTTGTTGTAGATGCTATTTTAAGTAAAGAAAAAACTTTCAAAGAGAATAAATTATTTGAAGCATTTAACAAACTGGTCATGTTAGTTACACCAACATTTTCTATTTTTTGTCTTCAGTGGAATACTCATATTATGATAAAAATGGCCTGGATACAACTTATTACAGATTACCTGTAATTTAAAAATTTGCGAAGTTTGCAAATTTCTGAAAGTCGGGAGAGATTTGCAAACTTCGCAAATTTTTCGTGATTCAAATCTCAAGAAATTTGCAAACTTTGCAGATTACCTCTTGTTAACAATTTGCGAAGTTTGCAAATTTCTGCCTACAAGTCAAGAAAAATTTGCAAACTTTGCAAATTACCTGTAGTTTAAAAATTTGCGAAGTTTGCAAAATTTACAAGTCACGAAAAATTTGCAAATTTTGCAGATTACCTGTAATTTCAAAATTTGCGAAGTTTGCAAAATTTACCAGTCACGAAAAATTTGCAAACTTTGCAGATTTACCAGTTTCAGAGAAATATGCGAACTTCGCAGATTTACCAAGCATCAAATGAAATTTGCGAAGTTTGCAAATTTCTATTTAGGGATCATTTGCAAACTTCGCACATTTCTATCATCCGGCAAAATTCGCAAACTTTGCAGATTACCTGTAATTTATAAACTTGCAAAGTTTGCAAATTTCTACAAGGCGGGAGAGATTTGCAAACTTTGCAGATTTTTCGTGATTCAAATCTCGAGAAATTTGCGAACTTTGCAGATTTACCAGACTCCAAATTTGCGAATTTTTCCCAATCTGTATATATTATAAAAAATAATAATATATATTTTTTATACGGAAAGAAGTACTATGCGAATTTTTCAGCATCTGTACATATATAGAATTTTGCAAATTTTGCATAGTGATCCTGATAGAAGGGTAAGGTTCTAAGCTGTCGAGTGTATTTCTTCTATTTCCTTATACTTCATACTTTTCTCGCTGTAGTTTTTGATTTGTTTCCTTTTCATTAAAATATCTGATCTAAGGAACTACTGGATATGAATTCACGTTGGTCTCCATTGGAATCCGAGGACGACGAATTTTCTGAAGATTCTGAAGTCAGCCACAACATTGAAAAGAATCAATGTAATGAGGTAAGTCTGCGGAGATCAGCTTCATTTTCATGCCATTTCCATTAGATTACCGGGAATATTTTCAAACCACCAAGTCAGACCTATTTCTGACGTTAACCCTTTTGATTGAGAGTGCGCACCATATTCTGATAAAAAGCAGCATACTGCATGGATTTCTTACTTCCAGGGAGAGGCCCTTGAAAATCTTCAACAATTTCAGCGACAGAAGCAAATTACTGCTATACCTGCGATAACTTTAAACGGCTCATCTGATGACGAAGAGAATAATCTTGATATGGTAAGTCGTGATATTCAGTAATGTACTTCAAAACAAACCTAAAGTAAATGTCCTTTTTGAGATTTCAAAAGTCAGAACTTTATCATTATATCTTAAATACGAAGTCATTGTATTTCTCTTGATTTCCTCTGATTTTTGGAGCCTACTAATTTAGCATTTGCTTTTTGGAAACTAACTGGCTACTTAGTTTGTTGTTGTTGTTGTTCTTGTTGTTTGTTTGTTTGTTTTTTGTTTTGTTTGTGTTTTGTTGTTGTTTTTTTTTGGGGGGGGGGGGGGGGAAGTGATGACTTTTACTACCCAACCCAAAATATACAAAATTTGGCGGTTTTGATGAGCTCCCTAAAATTTCCCTACATTTTGTTTTCGCTAAATATAAAAACCTTAAGGAACTTCCATCATATTTAGGAGAGTGTAAAGCGTCAAAGGAAGGTGAGAAGCCATCGAGCCCTCAGCCTTGAACAAGTTAAGAGAACGTTGCGCCTGGGATGCTGTAAGAAAAAACAGTGCCTTGGACAATTTTTAAAGGAGGAAATCTTAGAATGGCGCAAGTCATTCTGGTCACTCAATGACAATGGCCAAAGACAATACTTGTTAACTGCGTTCTCACTGAACACGTTTTCCAATGGGGGCAAACGAGGTTATTCATTTGAATATAATGGAAAGCCACTATGCCCCACTGCATGGTATCACGCTTTGGGAATTTCGAATGGGTGGTAAGTAGTAGACACTCATGCAAACACTGTTTAATACCTGCCGTTTCCATGTGTTTCAACTTTTGTTCATATTTCGAAACATGTTTCACAATCCACTTAAATCTACTGACAATCGGGAAAGCTCTTCACAGTTGTAGAATCGAACTGAAGCCGATGGTACGATGCCTCAGTGAACAGATCACATTAATGGCACTGATCCAAGTTTTACTGATACTGTCGACACCCGCCTATGCGAAAGTGTAATATCGGATGGTTTTGAGTAAAATGAATGGACTTGTATTTTTATAGGTTCTATGGGCTCTTGTCCGAATATGAAAATGGACGAAGGAACGGAAAAAGTTCAAGGCAGGGTACCACATGGATGTCGGAAAAAATGCGCAAAGCAATCACATGGCTTCGAAGTATGTATAAACTTATGTAAAAATGCCAGGAAAATCTCTGGTAACGTGTCGTTAAGAAAATATAGTAGAAGTTACTTTTCACATATTGCTGACAGCCGTGATCTTAATATTACTGAAAAACTTCGTTTGTTTAGAAGATAAATCAAGATCGCTGTTGAAAAGTGATTAACTGAAGTTTGGGATATGTTGTATATTGCACGTTCTCTTGCATTTTGAGACACACAATTAACGGCACAACCTTTTTGAGTTGAATTAAGTTGGTGTATTTCTTTAGGTCATATTGAGCAAACGGCGGACAGAATGCCACACGAAAATCGTTTGTGCTTGCCTTCATGTGACACAAAACATGACATCTTTGAAATGTACAAGGTGGACTGTGAACATGCAGTCGTGGACGCTATCTCGTGGTCAGCATTTAAAAAGATGTGGAGAACACACTTCAAGAACGTTATCATTCCTAAGGTAGCTTACCTTGAATTTATGTCCTCATATTAGCATACCACTTAGCCCATTGATTTAATCCGTAGCAAAATAAATTTACAAAGTGTGGAGTGTGTATCCTGTTGAAGCATAGTATGCAGTCAACCCGAGATGCTGCCAAAAGAGAAAATTTGTCAAAGAAGAAAAAAATTCACTTGGAGCAGCAACGGTAGGTTGTGATCAGGGTCAATTCAAGTTAATAAAAAGCACATTCATTTGTTGTTTATGTTGCTACTACGAAAATTCATGTGGTTATATTTCAGGAGTGAGAGAACCTGCTACTATGGTAACCGCCTGAAGGCAGAACTTCAGCCTAAAAAGTACTTGTCATTAATTGTGGACGGAATGGATCAAGCGAAAACCAATTTGCCTCACGTGACCAGCATCTCCAAGGTACGGGATAGCCATTATGTGTAGAATTTATGAGAGCAATTTCACAGACAATGCTAGAAACTTCATCATGTATATATTTTTTTCTTACAAATTATTAGAGTGAGCCCGCGCACTTCCTGAAAACCCACATAACAGGTGCTATTTCTCATGGCCACAGAAAAGTCTTTGGCTTCCTTGACCTGCTAAAGTGGAAACACGATTCAAACTTGACTCTGAATGTGCTGCTACGTATTTTTGAAAAATTATCCAAGGTAGTTTTTAATGTATGAACAAAGAGTATATTGGCCCCACGGTACAAATCGATGAAAAGCGCTTTAAGGAGAAGAGGATTCAATAAGAGAGACAGAGAGAGGGGGTGTGTGTATTTCTCATTTTCTTTCGCTTTAGAATATAAAGTTGGAAACCTGCTTGAACGTTATTTTTATTGTGAAATATTTCACTTTAATTCAGTTCCTTCAACGTCTTATAATTATCAGCAAACATAGTGAAGGCAGGGCCAAAACGTCAACCGAATGGCTGAGCCTGACTATCTACGGTTAAAATAGCGTTGAATGAACTACATTAATTATTTTTTAAAAAAGAGAAAGTGAAAGAAAGTGGATCAGTGCATGTGTATTTACAGTTTCTTTGTATGCACTTACTTTGCTTTTGATGTACAGACTGGTCAACTGCCACCATATCTATTGCTCCAAATGGACAATTGTTGGCGCGAATGCAAAAATAAATACATTATGGCATTTGCATCCTATTTGGTGGAAAAGAGCATATTCAAAGAGGTAGTGTAAAAACATCATCTTTCAGACCTTGAACTATTCAATCCATATTTTAAATGAGAAAATAAATCGCCACTCAAATAAGGTGCAAATCTCACTTTTGGTCTAAGACGCACCTCAAGTGCTGATTATGTGGAAAAATTCATGCC
Organism: Telmatactis stephensoni; assembly: GCA_029948255.1. Classification (NCBI taxonomy): domain Eukaryota; kingdom Metazoa; phylum Cnidaria; class Anthozoa; order Actiniaria; family Isophelliidae; genus Telmatactis; species Telmatactis stephensoni. The sequence goes on along the minus strand of JALIZF010001827.1, from coordinate 109,008 downwards.
TTATTTAAGTTATTCTCGCTTGTATCTGTTTTTAGAATGTCTCATTTTTCAATTTTTTAAAGTACATAACTTTTTCATTTCAAAGCTATTTGCGATGCAATGTTCTTCAGTAATTCCACATTTATGTAGAATTACTATTTGTTTCATGACTTTCACAATTATAGATTCAATTGTCATATTTAATGGTCGGCCATACCCATGAGGATGTTGACCAGGTAAGCTTAGATTTCTAACTGCAATCCACCGATATAGCTAAATCTAGGGTTAAATGCTCTTGTTCTTTTTGCAGTTCTTCAGTAGAATTGCTCTTCAGCTTTCAAAAAAGTGTGCCATGACAGTTCCGCAGCTACTGGACCTAGTAGGAGATTCATTTACACCTACTCCTGAGAGTTCGGAGATAGATATGGTTTTCGATATTGCGGGATGGCTTGATCCACATATCGTAAAAATCAAAAATCATATCTATCCTCATGCTTTCCGCTTTTTTCCTGTGAATGGAAAAGCACGTATGCAGTATAAGAATTGGGCACAAGACACGAACTGGAAACCGGTAGACCCTTTGACTATTCTAGAGTCTATGCCAATAGGATTTCCAGTTCTCTTAAAGCCTCAGCCAAAGGAGAAGGCTTTAACGGTTGAAGAGCTGAAAACTAAGATCAAGCAGTGTAGCAAAAGAATGACAAATGCCGAGCTGGATTGGTGGAAGGTATATTTGTCAGACTTGAAGTTTTGTGAGGTCAGAACTATTTTTCTTTTTCTGACTTTTCAAAGTCGGTAGTTCGCAGAAAAGTGACTGCTCTGAAAGTAAAGGAAAATTAGAAAGAAAGAAAAAGAAAAAAAGAAGGAAAGAAAGTAAGAAGAAAAGGAAAGAGAAAGAAAACCAGAGAAAGAAAGAAAAATGGAAGAGAGAGAGAGAGAGAGAGAGAGAAGAGAGAGAGAGAGAGAGAGAGAGAGAGAGAGAGAGAGAGAGAGAGAGAGAGAGAGAGAGAGAGAGAGAGAGAGAGAAGTACAGAAAGAAAGAAGAAAAAAGGAAAGATGAAAAATAAAATGAAAATAAAATGAAGTCAGTATATATTTACCCCTATCTAAAATGAAGTGGTAAACGCTTTGATTTGATTTTTTTGAAGGAATTCACATCAAAAGAAACGGAATCCCAAAAGATCTGGGAGAACACGAGCCAAAGAAAGCTCGTCACTGTATCACGGCGAGAATGGCATAACATTCGGCTGCAGCCCAGTGTCGACATGGAGACTACAGAAGCACCTGCAGCCAAAGGATCGGAACAAGAACGACAAAGAGAGGAGCTCAACAATCTTATAGCAAAGCAATACAAGTTCCCCCCGGTAAGCTTAACATTTGTAGACGGAGGTCTTAATATTTTTGACACCTGCAGCCTTTTATGGAGGAATTGTACATGTTGGTTTGTAATGTTAACTTGGGCCAATCAAATAATATGCAACAAGCTAATTATTTTGTTTTTGTTTTTGTTTTTGCTATTTTAAACATTTCTTTTTCGTACGGCAGATTGAAACTAAAAGCAAATCAAAAAAGCGAAAATCTAAAGCCACAGCAAACGGCAGCCGAAAAAAGAAACCATCCAATGCTCCTCCTCGACAAAAGAAGAAGAAGAAGACAAAATAATTGAGCAGAATTTTAAAGTTTCATTATTGGTTGGGTTCACACTAGGACCTCTAAATTGGACTCAAGTCACATTACTCACAAGTAGACTTGAAAGACAAGTCTGACTTGAGTGACAATTATCTAGTACACAAATAGTGACGACCTGTCAAAAAGTTGTTTCAAGTCGGAGCTAAGTCATGTTCAGACAGCATTGGCTTTGCTTCTGCACAAGTTGAATATTATTAGTTTTATACTGTTGCAATTCTTGTTTGAAGGGCATTCAAAGCCCGCAATCTGTGAAGTAATGTTACCGGACAAGGAGCTCAGTAGTAACCGCTGTAAATGGCCTCTCCAATAAATTATTTGAAGCGACTGCTTTCGACCCAAGACAAATCAATCTTGTAGCCGTATTATCAAAGCCTGCATTTTGTAAAATAATATATCTTTGAGGAAGGGAAAAGTTGTCGTGCATAACATGTAGTATAAAAGACGAATTTCATAGATAGATTTTATCATTATATCATCGTTTATACACACTCAGACTTTTCGTTGACCTTTGTAATCTTGTTGTGGAATTTTCACTTGGATAACTGGAGGCTTTGAGTAATGTTACTACCACACATCCAATGAAAATCAGTCCTCCCGGTAAGACTTACTGCATTTAGTAATGTTACCGGGCAAGAAGCGCAGTAGTTACTGTAAATAACTTCTCCGGCTTTTTGGGGTGAGACAATTTTATTTAGCAACATTTATAACACGTTCCAAACTAAAATGCGTTTTTTCAATTTCAAATGACGAACGTGTTGCAGTGTCCTGAATTTAAAGACGATGAAAGGCAAGACACATCGCTAATTTTTAGGTTTCAAAGCAATATCAATACTCGTTATCACTTTGACAGCTTTTTAGATACATACATGTTTTGAAAATGGAAAAATGCATTTTAGTTTGGAACGTGTTTTATCAAATCCTGCATTTTGTAAAATAATCTATCGTCGAGGAACGGAAAAGTTGTCATACATAACATGTACTGAAGACTAATTAGATAGATCTTATCATTCTACTGTTTGTACAAAATTCTGTGTCCGACTTTTGTAAACTTACAATAAAACAAAGATTGCAATATTGTGCAGCTTATTCGAAAGCTTACGGTGACTATAGTGTCTTGTTGTGGAATTTGCACTTAACTGGTTGATAACTGGAGGTCTTTGGCGGTAATGTTACTACGTACCACGCATTCCGGTAAGACTTACTGCATTTAGTATTAATTTAGTCAATGGCCGGAATCGGCACTTCGTGAATCAGTCACGGCAAACAATAAAAGTTGAGAAACGTATAATTTCAGCTTTAAATCAATAACTCAAAGTGAGAGAATCAGAGCGATAAAATTGAGAGAAACATAATTCGCAAAATGACATACTACCGTATGAAGTTTTTACACAAATGTTTTGATGCCGGCCCAAATCTTGTGCGAAATTCGATATCAGATGGATATCAGAATGCCCCGACACTGATCAAATTACGTAAGCGGTAAGTCTTAGGCAACAATGTTCACGTAGACATGCTTTAAGTATACTTGTTGCTCTACTCATACGGAAAATGGATTTTTTTTCTGGTTCTTTGGAGTGAAAGGCAACAGTGATATCCAACATAGTTGGAGAGGTGAATTACATGGCGACTTTGACTCTGAGGACTTTGATAATAGCGGGGAAAGGAATCAAAGTTGGTCCAGCAATCCACGTGTGCCGACAAGGACGGTCAACAATAAAAACGAGGTAGATTACAGGTAGATTACATTAGAATTATTGTATTTCTATCATAGTTTTTTTTATTTCTAGGTACAATATATCATTTGCTATCTCCTTATATTTGAATTAAACATTTTGTAATCAAACTGTAATAGCTCGCTATAAAATATCGGCGGTAGCTGATGCCACCGAATTCACTGCGGAACTGTGATTTCAGTAGGGATAATAGTCAGTAGACCAGAAGAACTAGCTGTTTTGGTACGTTTCTTTGGAATTTGTTTTGATCAGTATTTTAAGTATGGAAATTTCGACTAATATTCCGCCATAGCGCGAATTTCATAGAAATGGCGCGAAAACGGTGTATTATGAGTAGATTCAGATTTTATATACTGGCTTTTCAAATGTGCTTTATAATTATTTCAAACCTTGGAACATTTACTTAAACGGCCTTTGAACTGAGCAAGTTTTAGTTTTTGCAATCTTCTCAACTCTTTTAAAATTCTCGTGACATGTATGATATCTGTCAAATGTATATTTGTTCGATTAGCGAATGTCAGATAAACGGAAACGGTGTGCGACACAGCCAAATTCATGATACCTCTTACTTTATGCCGAACCGAGAAACAACAACCTGGTATCACCTTTTCTGAATTTATTAAACGTATACAACGTTTTTTATGGAGTTTTTGGCTTCATTTTAGCCCTGTTTCGTTAACATGTGGCGCTTGTGAATGGTAACATTACTGGTCTCAGTAATTCTTACCACTTAGCTCACATGTGATTGGATAGTTTACAGTAATGTTACTGCGGTCAAAAGCGTCTCAAAATAAATGATTTTGATTGGCTTAGACCTGGTAAGTCTTAGAGTAAGGCTAGTAAGATTTATTCTCCATAATGATTTTGTTCTCTCCATAATGTTTTTGGCCGGTGTTGTGAATAATTTCTAAACCTTTATTTTGACATTACATCAGTAGAGTCAACCTCAATCAACTTAACGTTTTTGAAAAGTTCAACCGTTGCCTAGATCATGGCAGAAATTTATTAAAGATTTTAAAGATAGATTAGATTAGATAGATTAGATATTAAGTGCTTTAAACAATACTGCAATTTGGGCCTAACGTTTTTTTTATGCCGTTAGGCCCCCTAGTTCTTACGCGCATCATCACTTAAAAATATGAAGAGCATCTCTAATATGTGGTATACCAAATACTTTTAAATTTACCTGTTGTGCATGGGGAAAAAGAATTTTATATTACAATTATGTCTCACCTTGGTGTAAAAGACAGCATGTAGTTGAACTAAATTGTCATGCCTACAATTGTGAAATTGTACTGCTCTTCTTTGAAAGTCTTCTTTAGCTGGTAAATCTCTGAAGAAATACTCCTAAAATACAACGAAGGCAGGCATGTATCAGACGTTTAATGTTTGTTTGAATCTTGATTTGTTTATGGTATGCTAAATTGATTCAACACAACGTTTCTTTGCAAATGTTATTTTTTCAGTTTTCTTGTTTTGTTTTGTTTTTTGTTTTCAAATCAATAGATTTTGTCTGCTTAAAGCCAAGTTTCAAATCATAGTGTCAAGTTCTAGACTCCAGTTTGTTGAGAATCAGCAACATTATGATTGTTATTTCCACTAACCTTTAGGTAACACTTGTTTTCACAAAAGCTTGAAATAGAGACACCAGGGTCAGATGTTTCCTTTAGTGGGTAATGGTCAATTTCCCTTGTGTTCTTTACTAGACCATTGGTGTCCTACAAGTTAAGAAAGTCAATAAATAAATATAGAAAGGAAGAAAGAAAGGAGGAACAGAAGGCAAATGAAGGGGAGTGGAAAGGAGAGGAGAGGAAATGGGAGGAGAGAAAAGGAACTTAGGAGAGGAGAGGAGACAGAGAAGAAAAGGAAAGGGAAGGAAAGGGAAGGAAAGGAGGGAGTGAGGTAAGGGGAAGAAGGGAAAGAAAGAAGGAAGGAAGGAAAGAAGGAAGGAAGGAAGGAAGGGAAGGGGAGGACGCAGAGGAAGTGAAGGAAGGGAAGAAAAGGAAGGAGGGATGGAAGGGAAGGAAGGAAAGAGAGGATGGGGAAGGGAAGGAAGGAACAGAGTGATAAATGTAAGGGTAGTGTGGGGATGATGGATTAGAGAGAGAAGAAAAGAAGAATAAAAGGAGGGAGGAAAGGGAGGCAATTGAAGGAAGCAAGAATGAAAGAGAGAGTGGAAGGGAGTGGGGGAGGGAAGAAGGAAGGTTAAATATGAGAGAGAAAAGAAACTCAACCCCCTTACCAACCACTGGTTTATTCCTTGTTCTGGATACTGAAGTGATAATTCAGGAAATTGCTCCTTGGTGAGATCTGCTAAGTTGGCCTAGAAGTATAAGCATAACTTAGTTAATTTTCCATAAAAACTGCAGCATTCCTATCTGAAAAACTGACAACAGTCTGCAATATGAAACATCCTGGTGATTTAATTTGGATTGAGTTCCACAGTTTAGGAGCTGCACTTATCTTACTTACAATAATTGTATATTCTTCCACAAAACCTGATTGGAGTTCTTTGTATAAACTGTTCAGCTCCTCTTCCATCTTAAAGAAATGAACATTGCAATCAGTGAAACACTACCAATAAAAGAGATTGACATTGGCTTCACCCAACCACTAAATACAGATCAATACAGATTCAGTTTATTGAACAAAAATGTAATTACAATATACACATTATCTGCTAAATCTTCCTCTAGAGCAATTGCTAAATTTAGTAGTTGTTGAAGGTACAGTAGTAACCATAAGGGTTGGTCACTAAAAACAAGGTACACTTACTACTATTGTGTTACCATTACAATTTGTCACCACTTACCAACCAATCGCCAACCACTTATCAACCAATTACCAACCACTTATCGATTGATCGATCAACAACCACTTATTAAACAATTACCAACTAATCAATAATATCAACCACTTGTCACCACTTACCAACCACTTATCAACCAATCACTGCCACTTATCAACTTATTACCAACCACTTACCAACCACTTATCATCAAATTACCAAACACTTACCAACCACTTATCAACCAATTACTAATCACTTATCAACCACTTGTCATTTACTTACCAACCACTTAACCAAATACTAACCACTTATCAACCACTTGCTTGTCACCACCTACCAACCAATCACCAACCACTTATCATCCAATTACCAATCACTTATCATCCAATTACCAACCACTTATCATCCAATTACCAACCACTTATCATCCAATTACCAACCACTTATCATCCAATTACCAACCACTTATCATCCAATTACCAACCACTTATCATCCAATTACAAACCACTTATCATCCAATTACCAACCACTTATCATCCAATTACAAACCACTTATCATCCAATTACCAACCACTTATCATCCAATTCCCAACCTGGCACTTATCATCCAATTCCCAACCACTTATCATCCAATTACCAACCACTTATCATCCAATTCCCAACCACTTATCATCCAATTGCCAACCTGGAACTTATCATCCAATTCCCAACCACTTATCATCCAATTACCAACCACTTATCATCCAATTCCCAACCACTTATCATCCAATTACCAACCACTTACCACCAATAAATCAACCACTGTCTTATCAACTATCACTAACCACTTACCAACCACTTACCAAATGGTGCAGATCTTTCACTATTATCAAATCTTAAATATGGAAAATTTTCAAAAGATTTAATGTACCTTTTCAGTGTCTGCTTCTGTGCAATCCTCTCTCTTCAATAAAAACAAACAAACACACAGTGAGTTTGTAAGAATAAATTCTCAAAATGTTAGTGGGTGCTTCACATAACTCTTGACAAGTAGATTCCAAAGTTTGTTTGTCGTTCTAAGTTCAAGTTGTACATGGAAGTTAATTGTCAAGGAGTGTGAAAAGTACTGTAAATAGACTCAAATTACTGGGTTTCTTCAACTAGTGAAGCTATTAAACTAAAAAATATCATTTAATTTGAAATCTTGTTTTTCATCCACTAAAACTTCCTACATGATTTTAAAGTGCCCCTAACCCCTAAATTGAAATTTTGATGATCGTTTCTTTATGAATGGAAAAGCCTTATGGTTAAATATTTCAGGATAAAATCATCTCCTTTCTAAGGATTAAGCATTTGAAATCTGAAAATGCAAATGAGATGACATAGAAAAAGGACTACTTAAATATACAAAAACACTAGAGATCAATTTTATACTGTTTTTTCATTTGCAAAACATTTTCATTGCTAAAGTACAGGCCTTGCGCACGGTGTTGGTGTACAAATTCGCCTTCGAGAAAAATGACGAAAATTTGTTTTGAAAATGCTCGCAATCAAAAATCTTATAACCTAAAGCGCTTATTTGTATACAGTTTTGTAGATAATTTAATGTAGTTTCTCGAATATGTAATACTTTTGACGTACTTTAGCGGAATTAAAAGAAAAATTAATAAACCTCACTGACGTCAGAGTAAAATGGGCGACTCGCGAAGGTAAAGACTTCTGTCCGACTTATCGCGCCAAATATGCCCCACTATAGCGCCTATTTTGCCTATTTTGCCATGCTTGGCATAACGCATATTTGCCAGCAAAATATGCTGCTGGTTTTTTTGCTGGCATATTATGCTAGCAAATTATGCCAATCGCGCGCTTTTTGCCAGCAAATCGCGCCTTTGTAGAACAACTGCTGGCTGACAAGTTGGTCTACTCCGATTCCATCGGAAAAACTTTTACAAAAAGATAAGCATAATGTAAATAAACTGTTACGTGGTACTGATTGAGCTGAAAATAACTAAATATCGTATTATTGGTCAATCCAGAAATGGCCTTATCTAGCGAAAGTAGGTGTATTAAAACCTCCTGTTCTCCCCAAATGCAAATTTCACGAAATTAGATTCGATCTGCTTTTGGCTTTTTTGGTGTTGATGCGATCATTTGCCGGCGTCGGTACATTAAAACAACTTTTTGATCGATAGAAAAATAACTTTTATTTTTCTATAGTTTAATCGTTTCCTTCAGAAAGGAATAAATTTGTTCATATCAGTTTCTACCATCGATTTCATTGTCAAGTTCGATCAAGTGCACGGAAGATAATTAAGGCAAGACAAGATAACTATCTAGACAGGATTGTTTATACATTCTTGCACATCGACAATGAATCAAGTGGACACGATAACTTCACTACATACTATAACTGTACTATGAAATATATAAAGGCTTCTGTTTTAAGTGCAAGTTTAACTGTGGGGCTCAGAGGCTTTCAATACAGCGATCAATCAAGCGCAATGAACCGTGAATGTTTTTAAAAATGTGGTATTTCAACTACAAAAAAATTCCATCCGATCTACTCTTTGGAGAGATACTAGGCACCGATAATCCACCGATATCATTGATGAATAAGATTTTGTTTTCGTAAACGATCAGATAGCGAAAACATCTACGAACACGTTGGCTTATTCATTGTTTACGTTACTTGAGACTTACATGTATAAACTAAATGCATTAATTAAGTCATATTGAGGATGTGAAACAGTTTCTCGCGTTATTCTTAACTATCCAGCAATTTAGTTTCAAAAATCTTAGATATTATTTTCAAACATGAAATAATAGTAATAATAAGACCGAAAAAAAGACGAAAAACGACGACAGCATAAAGATTTCCTGTAATCACGTATACTATACTACCTGTCTCGAAACTTATACAAATGTAGTAGGCGTGTCAGCAGACAAAAGTGGGCGTGGTAGCAACACGAATTTTTGATTGTTTGCGACAGATCGGTGAGATCATGACACGGCGATCGATTCAAATTTCTGTTCGCTTTTATAAACGAATCGTATGCACAAAGTGAAGATAATTATGCAGGCATAATATGCTAGGCAAAATGTGAAAAGGCATAATATGCACAATTGGCAAAACCTGATTATGCCAAAATGGGCATAAAGCAAGCTCAAGGCATAACGCGCCGGCATAATTGGCGCGATATGCTTGTAAAAATCAACCAAAATATGTAAGGTAATGCTAGTTCTTGTACGATTTCTCTTCATTTTCGGACACAATAGCCAGACAATTTGGCTTTAATCCAAAGAAAATTTCAAGTACATCACATTTGTAAACTTATTTGGAGATGATTTAAAGAAGATGCAAAGAAAATTAGGAAAATTACAAAAGCGTGCGGTAGCATAATCACGATTTTTGAATGACTCCATTTCGAGTTTTGGCGTTTTCTTTTTTCAGACATAGAGTACATACATTTTGATTTGTTCTATTTTGTGCACTTAGTTTTTACTTTAATAATCCAAATCTTTGAGTTCATAGCGTATTTCACAGCAAAGTTATGGGGCGAAATGTAGCATTACCGGCGAATTGTACACCAACTCCGTGCGCAAGGCCTACAAAGTTTGGTGAATGTTTTTGCCACCTAACTCAAACACACTTGTTTCAAAATTGGAGACAAAATCATGCAAATTCCTTTTTTTACGTCATCTCATTTGCATTTCCCGACTTCAAATGCTTAATACTCCAGAAGGAGATGATTTTATCCGGAGATATTTAACCATTAAACATTTCCATTCACGAAGAAACGATTCTCATAATTTCAATTTAGGGGTTAGGGGCACTTTAATGATGAACTACAGTACATCATACATAGATTACCTCTTTGAGATCCTCTCTATCTACCAGTTTGTGCCTGAGTTTGGACTTCAGTTCTCTGATCTTCTGCTTGTTCTTAATAGCAGGTTCCATATCTGGCTTTGTATCTTTATACTCTCTAATTTTGTTCTGAATAGAAAGTTTACAAAAATATTACTATTAACAGCAGACATTAACGATAAGTGGATTTTGTAAAACAAAAATCACTGAACTGTGGAATGGGACGGAATTTTTGTCTTATGACCATGCCCACTTTCTTTAACTGACATGCCTACTTTCTTTGATAAATTCCATAATTCCATAAATGAACTTCTTAGAAATATTTGCTTTCTTTAAGTACTTGACAGAATATGCCATGTAGAAGACAAAGATCACAAAACCAAAGACTGAAATATGCCAACCCATTGGTAAAAATCTGAAATAACCAATCACTTGTAACAGACCTTTGGCACAAGGAGAAGGGAATTCGACTAGGAATTTATCAATTTATCAATATTTAATAATTTAGTTTGCAGTGAGATGATCTGAGCCTGGGCTGTCCAAAGGGCAATTAGCAATCTTGGTTAAAATCAATTCACTTGTTATATGGAAATGGTTTTTGATCAAATCTCCTCTCTTCCACCGACAAGACCATAGTTGTTAAAATACGCCAGAGATCAGCAAATTTCTTTGGCCGCTTTGAGGTGATTTGCTGGCTGTGAAAGTGGCTAGCAAATGCAAAAAATCATCTGATTTCAAGACAAAAACCAGAAGAAAAGATTTTGCCATAAAGCACTGGATGCACCATTTTGCTATAATTGTGTTATTTTCAAATATAGAAATAAAACGTTTTTGAGATCATTTGGTTTGAAGAACTGTTTTTGCCAGCCACCTATTATCAAACTTGTATGTGTTGTCTGTAGTCTGATAAGTGCCAGAACAGTTGTCTACAAGTACCACATGATTGGTTTGAAGAGAGACAATTTCAGCTGGTGTTCAACCCCTAAAAACATTTTCCTTCCTGGGGGAACACCAATGGGGCTCTTTCCCTGTAGCCTGCTAGGGGCTTTGGCAGCTCTCAGACCCCTTGCCTGTGGGGATTCTGGCTTTTAAGGCCACTTTGCCAGCTATTTCAAATGTTTTTGGCAATCCTGCAAGACATACAAGCATGCAGTGGACTATAAATGAATTGAAAGCCCCTACATTAAACCTCAAATTCTTCTTGGAATGTAAGAATAGCAAATTTGTCACTGATTGCCTTACAAACAACTGGCCCCTTATGCATCTTACCTGTAAAGAGGTGTAATATTCTAGAAGACCATTCCTGGAATGTAAATTACAACCATAAGTGTTTTGATAAATGATTTTTCATTTGCTTGCATACTACTGTTGAGGTCAATTAGAATCTGATTAATCAGTTAGATGTCTTTTTATCAAAAGATTCTTACCTTAACTCATTAATCAAATTTAGTTGTCTTTGTACAGCATCAAGGAGAGAAGACACAGCTTCATGCTGAAGCTTAACTTCAGTTTCTGAACACTAAGATAATCAAAGCATAAAGTTAACAAAATTTATTGTATTTATTTAATGAATGGAATTGTCACTCGGAAAGACGTTACGGTAGTAATAAATGTAGGCTTCATCGAGTGTGAAATAAAGACTCGGAAAAATCTGAGCCACCAGCAGGTATTGAAACCACAACCTTCCAATTGCCGGTCCGATACTCTGAACACTGAGCTTATGATCTGCAGAATTTCTGTATGATTTAATCTGCTTGGGTTATCGAGCAGCATTCGTCACAAGTGAGCCCAGCTATAAATAAGATCAATGACCTGCTTGCCACCGGCAATCTGAAGGTCGTTGATTCAATCCCACTGGCGGCTTTGATTTTTCAGAGTCTTTATTTCACACTTGATGAAGCCTACATTTATTATTAAAATTTGTATTGTTTAAATAAAAAGCCAATTAAGGTATCAGGGTACTCCAAAGTTTCTCAAAAGGGTCGATTTTTACTTTTTTACATTTTCTGATAGAATGCACAATAAGCTATGATTAAGTGAAAAAATTATTTCACTAGCGATTTTTAACAGCGAGTTATAAGTGAAAAACTTTTTTCCTGCTTAATCCCTGTCAATTATCTGTTGACATGACTTGTCAATTGATCTGTCATCAAAAGAGCTTGTTGGTGAAGAACATATTTGTCTAACTATCGAAACCTTTGTAAAAAGATTATTCAACAAGAGCCAAAGTTCAATGGGATCAAATTGCCTTGACTTCCCGCCATTTGTGTGGGAAACGTAACAAGATTTTGGTTGCCCTTTACTTCAGCTGTCATTGGGCAAGATTATGAGGTGTTATAATCCCCTTGTATCAACAAACCCACTTCTTGGCTCCAAAACACATTTTTGCGTTTTTCTCGGAAGTGAATTTATGTTCAGTTAGCCATGTATTTTGAGTTCCCGGTCAAAGGGATTTTAATGGATTCATCTGAAATTTAGCAGAGGTCGTCTTCGATAGTAATGTTGTTCTTTAAAAGTGTCTCCGATTTTCGATTTTTTGCTCCATTCCAAAGTTATCGTCTGTTTTGTATGGGATACAGCTATTTTGGTGGTGGTGTAACTTTAGGAACGTCTAAGAGAACAACGGGGCAACTAATCCAAAATCTGAGACACACTTTTGACAAGTAATATCTCATGATCTCAGAAAGATAGTAAACATTGTTTCGGATCAATATTGATTGACCGGGAACTCCGCGAAGACACCTCGGTGAAAATTTGAATAATTCGCTCTAACCTAAAAGGAAAAAATTATTTTACGATAAAAATTATAGAAATAGTTTCTACATTTATTCAGCTTTCAGAAAATGTAATACTTTATTGGGGTTTCGAATTGAAAGCTTTCGCGCTATATAGAATTGAATCGACACCGGTCGCCTAGGGGTACCCTGATACCTTAAGATATCAAGAGGCAACAAATAGACTCATCCATGTATCACTATGTTTCCCAATTCAGTGTATGTGACAAATCTCTGGAGGATTCATTTTCTTTTGAATTATACCTCTAAAAATTTGTAAGTATTCTAAGGGATTAATGATGATAATCTGACAAATTTCAACACAATATTCCAGAAAAAGTAATAATAAACAAACAAACAAACAAACAAACAAACAAACAAACAAACAAACAAACAAACAAACAAACAAAAAACATTGATGGGCAATGGAAATTAGCCAGAAACCATTAATTTTAATTAAGATGGGAAATGTTCATAAATCATTCATGGAGAACACTAACCATGAACATGAAAAAAACTAACTAATGATCAATGTTTTCACATTTATGGTTACTGTTCTTTCCCATCAAATGCTTTATGTACAATTCCCAATGATAATTATGGCTTATGGCTAATTTCCATTAATAACAATCATTAAATTAATTTGATTATTAATAAAAGTATGGAAATTAATTATGGCCCATCATTGTTTCTTTTTCTATTTTTTTCTTGTGATATATATATAGTATGGATATGTGTGTAAAGGTAGCTACATCACTGTTTTGGTGAGAACAGGAGCAAGTAACTAAAAGATCACAGAGTTAAGAAGACTTAAAAAGACATTAAACCTGACCTGCCATGATAAAATAGGGCCATTAATTTGTGAGTTCTTACATGAATTCTTATCATTGATCTTCACTATTTTTACAAGCATTACTCACCATTTCTCTGACTATTCCCTACCTTGGTTTTTGCTATTTCTTCTTGGACATTTGCTTCTAGGACCATCATCATGTCATCTAAATCATCATAACTTGTGTACTCTTCATCATTCATTTCTTCTTCAAGATTCAATGACTGGAAAATGGAACACCATATGGTAGATTAACTAATAGACCAGTTTCGAATTCCGTTTTTGCTCAGGCTTAGCCTCGAATCCAAGTAAAATATTCATGAATTTTAGCAAAAACCCCGTGGAATTCTAAAGTATTCTCTTTGTTTGTTCATTGCATTCCATCGGACTGTTGCTAAAATTCTATGGAATAAATTTCGCGTAATCGAGGCTTTAACAAAAATTTTACAGATTCTTGCCCTGATGCTCCTTAAATAACAAAACTCGGAGTGGGAATGTGCTGCACTACAATGTGCAATGCCAAAAAACATTGCTGCAATCCTATTCTCTATTATGATGGTTTTGCCATATGCAGGGTGTTACATGTTGCAATGGTTCATGCAACTTGTTTTACAATGCTACTATATATTACCTTTGATATATTTCTAAATCTGTCTTCTAGAGTCTTGCACTTTTGATTTACAACACCACGCACTTCTTTCAAGCTTTCTGCTTTTTCGGCCTTAAAATAGAGAGAATGTTGGGATGAATGCATGAAATATTCTGATCAATGGATAACTGATGGAAAGCAGAAATATTTAACACTGCACTTATAAACTATTTTTTCTTCTAGTTTAGTATTATCTCTGGCATTTGAAGTTTCTTTGCCTTTATGTTAGAGCCATGTTCCTACGAGTTGGAATAAGAAGAATTTTTCATGCCAATCCTGCCAGTACCAGCCATGTGGAACTGCTTGTAGCCCAAGAGAGCATGATTACATTGATAACAGCCAAACCAATTTTCATTTACAGAAGTACTTACCATATGTTGCTGATAATCTTTAACAACATTCATATTACCCTCCTTTGCCTCTGATGACGATGCCTCTATAACAGAAACATCTAAAATAAACAACTCAACAGTCAAACCTCTAATGGTTGTCAATCAAAGTACAACTCAAGCAAGGAATTTCAATGTACAAGATACAGTTGACATACAAATCATTCAGTACATATCAAAAGAAAGCAATACTTATTGAGAACCAAATTATGTATATATGGGGTTACTACCTGTGTCATTGTTGCTGTGGAGAAGTAGTGATGATTGAGCAACCTAAGAACAAAACAAAAGAAAAATAAATAACAAAATAAGCATGTGAGTAGGCAAATGAGTGTTTAGGGAGGTAAGTATAAGTTAGTAGTGGTAGGTAACAAGGTAGGTAGGTAGCTACAATGGGGAGCGAAAGACCTCAAGACCCAACAACATTTTATGCATCCAAAGGCATGCCGTTGCTTATGTTTTTTACCCCCTCCTCCCCAATGCAATGTTGTTCAGTGATGACCAAAACGTCCAGGGCTCCAAGACTAAACAACATTGTTTGAAAGGGGCAGATAGGTAATTAATTATCAAGGAAGATAAAATCCATGCCACAAGTAACAGAATACCTTTAAATGAATCTTGGCCAGGTCTAGTCCCATGCTGTTTACGTGATTAATAAATGAAGTAATAGAATCATAAAGGTCTTGTCTGGCTTTGTTTCTTTCTTCAACAAGTCCTGATAGAAGACTCTATGGTAAAATGACAAAATAATACATAAGTACACAGAGAAAATACACACCGAGTCCAGGTTACTAGCTACAGTATGTACTTATGTACTGCTGGTTATCATGTCACTCACTATAACTGAATTCACCCCCCCCCCCCCCCCCCCTAAAAAACAAATGCATTTGCACAACCACAAATGCCTTCTATACCTCCATTATTCACACACAAATAAAGATTTTACCTTGTCAGAACATTTTCTTATATTTTCTTGAAGACAACTGTGTTTGCTTTCTGCCTCTTTAACCTATGAAGAACATGCAAGAGACAGTTCTCATCTCTCTTGGATGAGATACAGAATACATAGTACTGATAGAGGGAGTGGCTAGAGGGTCCATCCTAGTACAGAGTACTGATAGAGGGAGTGGCTAGAAGGTCCATCCTAGTACAGAGTACTGATAGAGGGAGTGGCTACAGGGTCCATCCTAGTACAGAGTACTGATAGAGGGAGTGGCTACAGGGTCCATCCTAGTACAGAGTACTGATAGAGGGAGTGGCTAGAGGGTCCATCCTAGTACAGAGTACTGATAGAGGGAGTGGCTACAGGGTCCATCCTAGTACAGAGTACTGATAGAGGGAGTGGCTAGAGGGTCCATCCCTAGTACAGAGTACTGATAGAGGGAGTGCCTAGAGGGTCCATCCCTAGTACAGAGTACTGATAGAGGGAGTGCCTAGAGGGTCCATCTCTAGTACAGAGTACTGATAGAGGGAGTGGCCAGAGGGTCCATCCCTAGTACAGAGTACTGATAGATGGAGTGACTAGGGGGGCCATCCCTAGTACAGAGTACTGATAGAGGGAGTGGCCAGAGGGTCCATCCCAAGTACAGAGTACTGATAGAGGGAGTGGCTACAGGTTCCATCTCTAGTACAGAGTACTGATAGAGGGAGTGGCTATAGGGTCCATCCCTAGTACAGAGTACTGATAGAGGGTCCATCCCTAGTACAGAGTACTGATAGAGGGTCCATCCCTTGTACAGAGTACTGATAGAGGGTCCATCCCTAGTACAGAGTACTGATAGAGGGAGTGCCTAGGGGGCCATCCCTAGTACAGAGTACTGATAGAGGGAGTGGCTACAGGGTCCATCCTCTATCAGTACTCAGTACAGAGTACTGATAGAGGGTCCATCCCTAGTACAGAGTACTGATAGAGGGAGTGCCTAGGGGGCCATCCCTAGTACAGAGTACTGATAGAGGGAGTGCCTAGGGGGCCAATCCCTAGTACAGAGTACTGATAGAGGGAGTGCCTAGGGGGCCATCCCTAGTACAGAGTACTGATAGAGGGAGTGCCTAGGGGGCCATCCCTAGTACAGAGTACTGATAGAGGGAGTGCCTAGGGGGCCATCCCTAGTACAGAGTACTGATTGAGGGAGTGCCTAGGGGGCCATCCCTAGTACAAGGTTCTGATAGAGGGAGTGGCTAGAGGGTCCATCCCCAGTAACAAGTACATATCCATGCCTAGAGAGTGGTTAGATGGAGTGGTGAAAGGGGGCTCCCCAGTTGTAATACTGAATGCCTACCTCCAACAACTGTTGCATTTTATCCAATTCAATCTTATTTTGCCCTTCTAGAAGTTGTTTGGCATTAGTTACAACTTTTAAGACACCATTATCACTTGTACTGCAGTCTTTCCTGCAAAACAATTAGGAAGAACCCTATAAACTGGTACCTTGAACACCTCACAAAGTCATCAAGTAAGGTGTACAGGAGTCTTATAAATTCATGAAGTAGATACAGAGTATTCATTATGCACCCATGGGTTTATAGGATAGGCCAAAACAAGTAAGTGCCAATGGCCCCAAGTATGTAACATTTGGTCTAGGTTAAGTGCATAACCTTACCTTTTCTATGTGCCATTTACTAGTTTTAAGAGCAAATGACACAAGCTACATGCCAATCCTAAGGGACCAGATATTACAGGGAGGGGGGCTGGTGCAAATAGAGGGGTGCACAGATTTTACGTTCACTTTGTAAGAATGTTATGTGTGTATGTTTGTAGAAAGGTGGGAGGAGCATCAAAAATTGAGCAGTTACCTTTTTCATTTGCACCAGCCACCCCTGTAAACAATGACCAGTCCCTAACCCCTGGGCACTAATGCTTAACTTTAATAAATGTAACATTGATCAGTGCAAGATTTTGTGAGAGTGAAAGACAAGTGGCTTTATTGTTTTATTACTTCAAATGGTATTAATGAACTTTGCTATGCCAAATTCAACACCTATCAATCAAAATTCACTTCATTTGACAAAATGTTTGGAGTTAAAAATTGTTATACTTTCTGCTGGGCAATGTTTTGGAAATTGTAAGAAGCTAGCATCATCACGATCAATACTCCTTGGTTTACTTACCTAATCTTTCCGACTTTTGCAATACAACTGAAAAGCTGGTTAACCTGTTAAAAATAATACCACTCGACTAGTGAGTGCATGTGGTTACTGGCATACAGTGATTTTATTTAGTTAATAAACAACAAATTAAAGTAAACAATACATTTGTGTGTCATTTTTCGATTGCTTAATAATAAAAAAAGAAGTCACTTTTGATCGTCAATCGAAAGCTGCATACACCCAATTGACATCTTTGACTGGCCACCATTACAGAAAAATCTTTGAAGACGAAAAACTCCCTTGAGTTGAATGACTCTTTAAAAGAAAAGTACTAGGTGGCTTGGTTTTAGGGTAAGTTCTCAAATGGAGAAAAACAAGTGACATGGTTTCACTTTTCAGAGAAGATATTTTTTGAAATTCGGAGGTTGAGAGTCGATAGACCTGGCGGATCGTCAACTTCACAATTAGCTTGATGTTCAAGTTTTTAAAACTAAAAAGTGAGCCTCTTCAAGTCTGTGAGACTATTGAAAGGGTAAAATAAATAAAGAGAATGACAAGGAGTTTTGTTAACAAATGATATTTCGGACAGTCTCCACTGTCCATCATCAGATAATTTAATTGCTAAATTCAGTTTACAGGTTATGAAGGAACATGTCCCATGGGGAAAAAAATAATAACAAAAATAATTCTTGTAAATTTACAGTCCGTAAAAGTGAAAAGAAAAAAAAAGTGAACTTTTTATGAAATGTAAATTATATGCTGAAATGGTGACTTGAGAGACAAAACTGTTCATTGCAAGAGCGGCCAGGACACGAGGCAGCTGATTGGGAAAAGGTTGGAAAACACAAGCCTGGTTGGTACTACAGTACCGCTCTCGAGTAACGTCCCCTCTACTCGCGAGTACGAGTGTCGAGTGTCTTCGATGAATCGCGAGTCCTAATTTTTTGAATATTCATGACTTACTTAACGACTCGCGATTCTCGAGTCACTTGTACTCGCGAGTCAAACGAGTCTGATTTAAGAGAAGTTAATTTTGTAGAATGAAGCATGTTGAGACCGTAATTTAAGTCGAGCGAGATGACATTTGTCGAGAAATTTGAAGTATAACTTTGTTTTTCAGAAGATCGATCTTGCCGGCAGAAGAAACACTCGTTGTCACTGTGATTGTTTTTACGATGTGCTCCTCTCGGTTAATATTCATTTCGAAATTCATCGAAGTTCTCGACTAGTTAAGTAATTGTATGAGGTTGAATAAAAAGATGGTTTAGGAGCTCTTGTAATTAGAAGGACATACGATAGTTTGTAAACAGAAGAAACGGATTTCTTCACTGAGGAAATTAATTCAAGGCGGGTTTGTTGTTATCGGCACGATCAGCACGTGAAAATGTAATAGAATACCTGATAAGGATCAGCAAGGGATTATTTTCGGCTAGAAATAATTTACTATTTGATCAGAAAATGATAAAAAACGGCACTGTTCAGTAGAGTCACAGAATAGTATTTATTAAATAAATAATAAATTTATTATCAGAGTTAGACAAATCTCTTGAAGAATTTTGTGTCAAACATCGTTCAACTGCAATGTCTCATGGGCATTTTGCCTTACTGAAGAAGAGCGAAGAAATAGGAACTGTGCTGGTAAACAAGGGAAACAAGCACTTGATGCCTTGAAACTTGAAACGGTGAAAAACATTGTTT
The DNA here is from genome assembly GCA_029948255.1 of Telmatactis stephensoni. Classification (NCBI taxonomy): domain Eukaryota; kingdom Metazoa; phylum Cnidaria; class Anthozoa; order Actiniaria; family Isophelliidae; genus Telmatactis; species Telmatactis stephensoni. The sequence continues at coordinate 89,539 of JALIZF010001827.1, read as the reverse complement.
ATAAATATTATGAAGTTCCACCCCGTAATCAGGCCTCTGTGTGGAGAGAGTGTATAGTCCGCATTGATGAAGTGCTACGCAGAAAACCAAAGCGTAAGCAACAATCATGATAACAAACTATTGTACTTGAATAAGAGATGGAATTATCAAATAAATTGTGTATAAAACTAGTAAATCAGATGGTGGTGGTGTTCTTAGAGTCACTAGAAAACACATCTAAATTTAAAAACTATACTCATGGTTCAGTCCCGGGTTATTAGTTTGACATGCGATTTGCAGACAAAAGAATTGGACTCGCTGGACTCGTGAGTCCAGCAAATGATCTACATTTAAGTCTTAGGCCGTTGTAATGCAACGACCAGAAGTACAGTATGAATAACTATTTTTCCCATTGTTTTGAAAGAGCAATTAGCAACCGAGTATTCTCTCATCTTATCTCCTAAATGTATCTAAGCACTAATTAGAGGATGGCGAGACAACAGTATACGAACACTGACATCAACACTGGTCACAGTTTTGAGATTTGCACTGTAAACAGCAAAGTTACAATTATCTGCTTTATTGAAAATTAGAAATAGATATTTTAGATTCATATCAAGAAAAACAAAACAAAAGACTGTGTGAATCTGAGCTTTCTGAAAATAAGCTTGCCGTGACTAATAACAAAAGAAAGCAAATAAACATCTAAGAGTTCACGGTCAATTAGCCGCTGTGTGAAAATCTCAAAGGCAATTTTATTTAACATCGTTCTGATAACATCTAAATAAAATCAAAGAAAGATGTAAATAGCCAGTAAAGTCCGACAATATCTTGCGATAAATTTATATTCATAAATGCGGACATGTTATGCTAATTAATGCACTTCTAGGAATCAAAACTAAAGATAAAAAAATACAATGCACAGCCGTAGCTAAAATACAGTACATCATTCTGTCATCGCCAGTAAAGTCCGACAGATCCAGTGAAGATGACAACATATCTTGCGATAAATTTATATTCATAAATGCGGACATGTTACGCTAATTAATGCACTTCTAGGAATCAAAACTAAAGATAAAAAAATATAATGCACAGCCGTAGCTAAAATACAGTCTGTACATCATTCTGTCATCGCGGAGTTATTAAACTGGAATGATTGGAAAGACGTTACAACTCACTCGTTTGACTCGCGAGTATCGAGTCTAGAGTCAATCGAGTCCCTATTGTTTTGGTTCAGCTCATTAAAGACTGGGACTCGCGATTCAAAAAAAAGTACTCGATTGACTCGACACTCGTACTCGCGAGTAGAGGGGACGTTACTCGAGAGCGGTACTGTACTTTATATTAGTTTCATGTCTAAAACTTGCACTTTCAAAAATGTACAAATAAGACAAGTTGACAAAACGCAAAGTCTATGCATGTAATCGGTAAAAATGTTTACGACAGAGTGTATTTATTAATTGAAAAAGGCGTTCTTTTTGTTTATTAACTGAAAAACATGTAACATTTGTTTATTAAACAAAAATATCTTTGTTTATTAAATGAAAAATATGTCATTTTTCGCTTAGTAATCGAAAAGTGTCATAAACTTCTCTTTACCTTTTTTGATACAGCATTGTTTAAATGTTCGTTCAGTTTATTTTTGGCTTCTTCTATTTCAATACTTTTCTTCTTCTCCAAGTGGCTACACAATTGCTTTAGAGTCTCAATGGTCTTACTTTGACTCTGGAAAGAAATGACAAAATTATGCATATCAAACTAAGCCTGATCACCATTTTTAGAGTTACATCTGAAATGCAGTGAAACGAAAGATACCATAACTACAGTATTATTAACCCTGAACTGGAAGGATGTCAATGGACCCAGAGCTGTCATAAAGTTTGAAGCAGAAGGCTTATCAGAAATAGATGGCAGGGGCAAATCCACAATTATCCTCTAGGAGGGGTGCAGATTTATAGAAATTCAAAACAAACTGTCCAAGGGATCAAGAGGATATTCAGTTAAAGAAGCTTTGAGCAGAAAAGTGCCCAAAGTTGTCTCAGGATGGGTCTGAACCCCATCCACAATCTGCCACTGGATGACAATATAGGAGATTTTTCATAAGTAGCAATTATGATAGAATGAGACAAAAGTAGAGCGGATACAAACTTGCTGGACATTGTGGTCAGCTACAGGCCCTTAATACGGTCATAATATATAGGCACCTTAGCAAGCAAAAAGCAAAAACAACAGTAATGCATAGACATCACAAGATCATTGATTTCTTTTTCATGAATGTGCCACTGTCATCAAGGTTCTCATTCTAGGCAAAATTTGCTTTCTCATGTTCATGGGTTGTCATTTTTGGTCTGGCAGTTAGAGCACTCAGGGCCATTCACCACTCTCATCCAGGTTGTAGTCCCAGCTCGGGCACTGAATCATATGTGAACTGAGTTTGTTTGATGTGTTGTTCTCTACAATGCCACATGGGTTTTTTCTCCAGGTACTCCCGTTTTTCCTCCCTCCCTCAGTTAAAATGACAACATGTGAGTTGAGAATTATTACATAAAATATTTATATACAGGTATTTAAAAAATAAATAAAACCACATGAACATCTCAGCATGACAATTCAAATTCAGCTCCCATGAACTTGTCCACTAAAGAACTTCACTTGTTGATGCTAAAATCAAAACCCAAGCCAACAAGAGAGTAGAAGTTTTGCTACTACCCATGCTACTTTTCAGTCTAGTCACGTACATGTAGGCTTGCAACCTCTCTGTATGCCAACCTTTTTTGAAATAGGCATATGAAAATTAAACAATGTGCAGACATGCAATTCCTGTGACAGTTGTTTTTGGTTGTTTAAAGTCCCTAATAACAGCACTGAAAACCTATGCTACTATATATTAAGAGTTCAGTGTCAGTAAGAGTTAAAAGATAAGGCTAACCATGAAATATCCTTTCACTTCCTGATCAGAGGTGAAGCATTAGTTATCTCACTCAAAATGCAAGTTCAACTCCAGATAGTTCACTTTTCTCACTGCTGGTTAATAATTTACCTTAGTTAACTCTTCAAGTTTCACAATTTTCTTCTGATCTCCCTGTATCAGGAAAAAATGAAAAAAGAATGCAAATAAATATACTACAGGAAATTTGCCATGGATAATCATTATATGAAGCCCCTTATGAGCCAAATATCTTGTTGCTAATCTTTGCAGTTCTTAATTTACAGTCAAACCAGCTCAAGTGTTGAACCCTAGACTTACAAAATTTGATTTCATTACTGTGTTCAAACTTCCTATAATTTTTACCACATTGAAAACAAAGTTTCCAAAATTCAACTGAAATGTAGTTTCAAAATTCCATTTCTGATTTGTTAATGATTTTACACAGGTAACCCAAGAAACATGGTAGCATAATTTAACAAGTTTTACCAAGTTTAGGAGCTGTGAAGGCTTTTTAGTTCTATTTGTTGCCTGTGGCATTGTTTCCTTCTGACCCTAGTGCATTACTGGAGGTAATTACTGCAGAACAGAAGCTTAGGTTTCTGCTTTTTAAGCATACAGAAGGCTTCATGTTCAAATGTAGACAAGTTTTTTTTAAATGAATCTCTATTCCATTATTATAATCTTCCTATATTTTTTACCACAAATGGACACAAATTTAATAGAATATAGACCTATTTCAAAAAAAGTTGTCAGAGCTAAAGGCGATAGGTGCCAATACAATTGACAATAATTATATATGTGATAGAGAACCTTATTACCGATGATTTGCAAAAATAAAAAGAATAGGTGCCCGTGCTCGTTTCCGCGCTATGACGTGCTAAAGTGTGAAACAAGACGTCGTAAACAGCCTGTGACCAAAGAGGACTGAGGCGAGTAACCACTATAGCGCCTCTTAGAGCGTGTCTACTGTTCAAAACTTCATAAGACTAAAGCTTGCACCATTTTAAGTCAAATATATATCTTTTACAATCAAACAAATCAAAATAGGCTGAACTATGCTATGCGCAGTAGAGATGCGCACTGCAAAACTATGGAATTACCTTAATAAAAACAAATAGAAAACCCAATTGTGAATAGTGGAATGACCTATCTCCTATAGCCTATTGCCTTTAGCTCTGACAACCTTTTTTGAAATAGGTGTATATAATTTCAATAATGTAGTCTAGGGGTCAATGCTTGAGCTGGTTTGACTGTAAGGGATTTTGATTGATAGAGTAGATTTTTTATGCCTGGCCAGTCACTGCATAGTATGGTTATGGAGGGAATGTTTGTAAAGACATTACAGCACTGACAGTCAGTCATGGTACAGTGTGGTAAGTTTCCCACTTATACCAAAACCACTTTAAGATGAAACAAAATACAGTACCGCTCTCAAGTAACGTAACCTATGATCTACTCGCGAGTACGAGTAGCGAGTACGAGTGGTGACTCGAGAGTCCTTGATTTCTGAATATTCATGAATTACTTAACGACTCGCAACTTTCGAGTACGAGTCACTCGCGAGTCAAACGAGTCAATTCATTTCTAAAGCACAGGTAGATTGTGTAGAAATCAAGAGAATTTCAAGATGAAAATGAAAAGCATTGAACAAAATGAATAACCCCCTAGTTACGGGATGGTTTTCAAAAGAGAGATCGCAAGGTGGCCAGATCGCGGACCCAGATCGCAAGGTCAACAAAACGGTTTACAAGTAACGGTGATTGTTTTGGTGGTAACTTCCCGTCCATGTCTAGCTCTTCGACGATGTCGATCAACATGAGATTTTGGATGTTCTTGATGAAGAGGTCAAAATAAAGCCGAATAAAAAGATAATTGACGCACTGTTGCGGTTGACAACTTGAAATAAACAATGGCGCTTCAGATCTGGCATTCCTTTTGAATCATCTTTTCTTTGGCTTATTTTCAACAGTTATTGCTCATCCATTTAATGATTGAGTTCCAAAGTCATAAATATAGTTCTTTATAAACGTAGGTCCAGAGGAAGTATCAGTTTATTTTCAACTCTTTATTTTTAAGCGACAGATAGGGTGTGAAAAAACACACTTTCGATGTGAAATCTACAAGTCCCGCCGAATGTTATCGGAGCGAAAATCTCTTCTCCAAATTCTTGTTTTTTTGCTTTTTCTAGCCGATATTTTATTCAGAACAATAACTTTGGACATTTTTGTAGATAAATATTTGATCATTTTTTACTTAACACAGACTCATCTGTAGGTCCGAACTCGGAACTTATGTTCCATGTACCTCGCCAGTAGCTTATCGTGTTCGATAATCAGACGAGTCGCCAGAACTTTCATCATGCAAATTTGACTTTCAATTAGAACAACATTTAAAGAAATTAACAAATCATTTCAATCACAGCTGCTTTAGATAACAAGAAATTCCTAAAACAGTAAATAAAAAATCGTTTTGAGCAAATTTTCACAAGAAGAAATACATCACTGTGGTAGTCAGGTCACAGGGTTAATTAATAAGCACGTGGGAATGCGATTGTCAAATCTTTGCATAACCAACCAAAATGTAGAAAACAATTTTTAAACCTCTTCAGTTAAGCGGAGATTTTTGAAAGCTTGATGTTAGTTCTAAATAGGAACTATATATTTTATACGGGAGAGAGTTCTACATGAATACGGGCCGTTATAACAAACACTAACAGATCTGACAAACAACTCAGAAGGAGCCGCCGAAACTTATCTTCTTTGGAAGTTCTCAGGTTGTTGATTATAAGTCTACATTCTTATAAGACATCAGTTCGATTGCATAAAAGTTATCCAAGACGACAAGATAAGTGATTTCACTCGTTTGACTCGCGAGTAACGAGTATCGAGTCAAACGAGTCCCTATTGTTTGGTTCAAGCTCATTAAAGACTCGCGACTGCGAGTCAAAACAAAGTACTCGATTGACTCGCTACTCGTACTCGCGAGTGGAGGTTACGTTACTCGAGAGCGGTACTGTACCTCTGTGTAAACATAACAAATATTATTATCATTAATAATAAGTAATACCTCTGAGACAGGCAAGGGTTTTTTACTGGGACATTCTTCTACTATTGCTCTTTTTGGTGTTTCCTGGGTTTTGCTTCTCTCTGATACTGTCTGTATTGTAGATGCTGCAAAACCAGTTTTCCTCATCTGTTCATTAATATCTACTTCTTGTCCATTTTCTTCATACACCAAATCAACTAAACAAGGATCTTCAAAATATCAAAAGTATGGATTAGTTGGCAGTCTCAGGAAAATGTTGGAGGATTGGTATATACCTATTTGAACATTGATCCTTTCAAAATCATCTAACCTAGAAGCTGAGACCAAAATGGTCACTGGGTGCACTAATAATATATCGGTTTTGATATCTTTTATCTATGAATTTGCTATATAATCATGACTGGAATATCCAAGATTCGTCTCGGTCACTTTTTGAAACATCCAAGTGCACACACTTTAGTCTATAAAATTATCAAATCAGCAAATTTTCCATTGTTTATTTCAGTCTCGGCTTGAAGGTTCTGAAGGGTCAATGTTCGTGCATTATCCAAAAAATCTGCATATAAGAAACAATGGTTTTCTGAGGCAGGCTGAAATGGTTCTTAAATGATGTATACCTAGTTGGATTGGGTTTGTAATAGCCATTACTACAGATGAGCCCACAATGAAATAATCTTTTGTTGTAAAAGTCATTCATGGGATGCTATGATAGCAATATACAATGCATAATGGTTCATTTGCATCTCATCTGCATGTATCTGTAATAATAGCTGGTGCCCAATATTATTTTCAGCTAGTTCTTATCTGATTTTTACTGTATTTCATCCAATCCACTTCTATTTTTCTTTGCTTGGGGAAAGAGAATAGCAGATGAACCCTCTGTCTTAAAATTAGGCCCCTGGGCCTGTGGTTTGACTTACCAGTACTACCAACTTGAGGTGACTTATTTTTGATTGTTACAACTTTATCAATTACTAGATTGGATAGAAGTTCTGATCCCTGTAGATATATAACAGCAACATTTATTAATCACTGCCCTTTTCCACCCAAGAAATCAGTTGACATTAAAATAATATATAAATTTTATACTACTACAAATATCAACTGTCTCATTAAATAATAAGCATTCTGAAGCAAGCTAGTACAAAGAGCTTGCCGAGATTTTTTTTTGCTTTCATTGGTCGAAGAATTCCACAAGCACAAACTACATTTCACACAAAATCCCTTATGCACTCCAATGCCAAGTGCTGATTCCATTTACCTCCAATTATGGTCTGTCTGCTTAATTTTTGAAGAACATACAACAACACTAAATCATGAATACACCAAATCGAAATATGGTGGATGACACAGCAAGCCTGGAACATTTTCATGAAATCAAGGACAGAATCAGTTGTTTGTTCACTGAGGAAAGAGAGTTCACTGCTTACAGTGAATGTAATTTTACTTTTTACTTCAAATCAAACTTCTTTAAAGCTGTTGTTAAGAAAGTTTCTTGTCTCAATATATTAACAGCAGGATGGATGCAACTTTTTGAGTCCTTTCAAAGAGTCTTTCCTGCATTTTTGGACAAAAACTAAGTTCGTCTGCTTTGAGATCTTAAATGCTTTTCTACCAGAAAGATTAGCTCTATGGATATCTTCTTCCATCAGGGATTTCCATGGCATTGCAATGAAAACTATGACCAACAGTACTAGCTTCAGTTTCATGAAAGTTGATCCAGGTCATCCACATTGTCCGCCATACTTCAATTTGGTGTATTGGGTGCATCCATTTTTTAATTTACCTTTAGAAATTGTTCAGAACTACAGTCCTTAATGTCGACTACACCTTTCAGTTTGTACTGTTTAGCAAAGGGAGAGTAGTTGTATAGCTCACTGGATAGGTGCACAAGTTGGTTTTGTTTTAAGACCTCAATATTACCAAAGTCAATAAAGAGAACCCTGACCTAAAAACAAAAAGAAATGCATTTTTGTTTTTGAAAAATGGTTGTCATACAAGAGTCATTAAGTGCAGGTGAATCCACTGAGTGAAAAAACTTGTTGGGACTTTCTTTACTTCTTTCCTACAGTGAAAAGAATACAAGAAATCTTGGTGTATCACATACCCCCCTCTCGTTTCCTCAATGTTGAGCTCAAAAGGTTGCAGTGTTTGCAAGCCCTTAACAACACTGCATGGGGAGAGGGAATTAGAAGCACTGCACATGCATGTAATTCAAACAGAAAATTCCAAATGCCAAATTGCTCGACATACATCACAACCTCATGATGATGAAATGTATTAGTTGATGATTGTAAAAACGTACATAAATCACTTTACACAGTCCTACTATACCTCTTCTAGGTTGAGTATTTGTATTATTTTACAGCGATACCATTGACCATCTCCAACATATACTCCACCATAGATCTACACAAAAACATTTAAACATGATAACCTCACCACACAGTATTCTGTTAAATGTTATTCCCAAAATACTTGAATATTAAATCATACACTGCATCGGCAAAGGTTTCTATACTAAGGAATAACGTGATACACAGGAAAAAATTGTCAATTCCCAACTTGGGGTTTCCCTTGATCTAAACTGGGAATCTGTACTATTTTACTAGTGAAATCTGTAATACCAATACTAATAGAACAGATTAATAGGGATTCCCTTGTTAGACCAAGGGAAGCCCCATGTTTGACCTAAGTTGGGAATTGACACTTTTTCCCTGTGGATAGTTTATTGTTTGCAAATTATATGTCAGAAAGCAGTCGCACACAAAGGCAGAGGTTTTTGTCATCGTAATAAAAGCTCCCCCTATTTTTTATGACTGTCTGGTTATTGTATTGGCTTCATGGTAGTCTTTCACTCTATTCCCAGTTGAGACTTGTCAGACTCTGTTGCAGTGGGCAAATGGAAAGGTAGTCCAGTCCCAGACTCTCTTTCTTGCTGCTCCAGGACTTGTGGTGTCCTGGAGCGGCAAGAAAGAGAGTCTGGGACTGGACTAATGGAAAGGGGGATTGAACATGACATTTTCCTTTCACAAGTCACCACAAATCCCAGTTAAGGTCGGGATGCACCATACAACTTTTCCTGCAAACCTGCAGGCAACATAGAGTTGCACAATACCCCTATAACAGTAATTGTACACAACAGCTACAGCTATAGGATCCAGTTCCATGCAATAATACAGTGGTCAGGACACACAGTGCAACTGTGCAGTGCAGACAAATGTTATGTCCAGCCCTAAAAATTTATTCAACTTTATTACTGGGTGGCACGGTTGGCAGAGTGGTGAGAGCACTGGCCTTTTACTGCTGTGGTCTGGGTTTAATCTGAGGCCTGGCTTGGGCAACAGATCACATGTGAATTGAGTTTGTTCGATGTGTTGTTCTCTACCATGTCATGATGGTTTTTTCCTCCAGGTTGTCCAGTTTTTTCTCCCTCAGCAAAAATCAGCATGTGAGTTGAGCTATGTATGAATAATATTTAATGTAGAGGTAATGAGTGTGAGTGCCAGCAGAAGAAAAGCCACTATGGATCTTCTGTAGATGATTATTTATTCTATTTTATTTATTTCCTTTTTGATTTTACAATAACTAGAAGTATAATCCAATACCAAACATCAAACTTACTTTATTTCTTATCGGTGTATTTTGTAACAGTGCCTTGTTGCTACAAAACACTTGCAATTTGTCAGTCAACTGTTTGATGCCTTCTACTGCTGCATTGTCTCCTCCCTGAAACATCACAAAACATTGACAAATTCTTTCCCTTAATTATATGGAATATTTCAAATACTGACTTGTACAAGATATTTGCACCAAACCTACAATTGCCCCACACTACATTTTCACAGGTGTCATCTTTATTAACAAAACACAAATATTTTACTATCATGGTGTATTTTTGTGTTGAATTTTGAATTGAAGATCTTCATTTATCTTTCATATAAACACATACTGTATTTTATGCACTTCTGAAAGCAGTCCCTTCACTACCTCAAAATGTTAACATTTGCAAATATCATTAGGGACCTTAAGCACTTTTTGTCCAAAAGAGATCAGGACACTTGTAAGTTACTGAAAACAATTTTTTTACCAAAACTATAGCTGCATTGAATTGTATCAGTCAAATTTTGCACTCATATTTGTAGAGGGGGACCTAGGGGGGTTACGAATACCGCAATCCCGCATGAAAAATTCGAAAATACCGCAATCCCGCACGAAAAAATAGTCAATCCTGTAATCCCGCATGAAAAATTTGAAAATACGGCTCACCACACGAAAAATTCGAAATACCACTCACACGTGACCTCACGCCCAGAAACATGAATCACAGAAACATGAAATTTTCTATCGAGCGCCAGAAGCAAAATCCCGCATCTTGCAGGCCTCAAAAATACCGCATTACCGCAATTTCAAATCGTTTTTCCCGTAATACCGCAGCTCAAAAAAATACTGCATACCGCAGGGTTTGAGAATCCCGCAATACCGCAATTTTTTTGTAAAATACCGCAATACCACACAAAGAAATGGTCAATCCCGCAATCCCCTAGGACCCCCTCTTTGTACTACATGCTTAAACTCCCCATTTTGTTGTTATTGGCAACAGGGAGGGTGTTCAAATAACTTAAATGGAAGATTTTTTATACCTGTACCCAAAGCTCACTAGGACTTTCAACATAGGATACATACACTTGTTCCTGCAAAACAAATCAAAACTAAGTTTCTAAAAGTACAAATAGTCATATTTATAATATAGTAAGGTCCTGGGAGCATTTATTTAGAATATTAAGGGGATTTTTACTCTATTTTATCTTCAAGTAAAATTTTGGATCTATAATAGGCAATAATTGCTTATTACAGATCAAATAATTACTGCCTTTGTCAACTAAAGAACTTCTTTATCAAACAGGTGTTTTGTACAGGAGGTCAGGCTTTGAGCCACAGCTGAATTATTAACACTCTGGGTCTTAAAAAAAAACTGAGTTGGTGGAACAAGAATTTGGAGTTACGTCTGCAATGGTTAGACCATTATTGTTACTTAAGGTATCAGGGTACCCCAAAGTTTCTCAAAAGGGATTTTTACTTTTTTACATTTTCTGATAGAATAAACAATAAGCTATGATTTAGTGAAAAAATTATTTCACTAGCGATTATTAATAGCGAGTTATTAACGAAAAACTTTTTTCCAGCTTAATCCCTGGCAATTATCTGTTGACATCACTTGTCAATTGACCTGTCATCAAGAGAGCTTGTCGGTGAAGAATATATTTGTCTATAACTATCAAAACCTTTGTAAAAAGATTATTCAACAAGAACCAAAGTTCAATGGGATCAAATTGCCTTGACTTCCCGCCATTTGTGTGGGAAACGTAACAAGATTTTGGTTGCCCTTTACTTCAGCTGTCATCGGGCAAGACTATTATGCGTTATAATCCCCTTGTATCAACAAACCCGCGAGTTTGACTAATGGTCGTGCGTCGTGCGTCCCAAGTTGTGCGTCGTGGGTAAGGTCGTGGGTAAGGTCGTGGGTACCAAAAATGATATAGAAGTAATATGATCACTCAGCGGGTAAATTAGTTAAAACCCCGAAATAAACCATCAAATAACTAATTTACTTGCCGGAGTACCCTGATTCAACGATGAAGTATGTTTTTTATACATACTTTTGTCGGAATATCTGTACCACTAGGTGACATATGAGGTTGGTTTACATTTCTTCTGTGAATACACAGACCATTATTTTGTCAACAAACCGATGTTCCGTAGCACTGACCTTTCAGTAGTGTCACTGAATGTAATGCAATCAAGGCTCACAGAAGGCCGATTTACACGTCAGCATTTGTTGCGCTTTGTTCGGAAACCAGCTATGAAGTTTCTTGTATGTCAGGCCGATTTTTGACGAAATCAAATGAATTGGAGCACGAAAACAATGGATTTCAAATTCGGGCCGACAAATTAGTAGCGTCAGTAAAATGGTCTTAACAGAGAATCCACGAGACTTACGACGTCTACACAAACGAAGTGACTAAACGTCCGGCAGCCGGACACGGTCTTCAAATAACTATTAAAACGTCCGGCAGTCCAATATTTTTCCACATTTCTCTTTCAAATATATCATTTTTCCTGGGAAAACATTCTACCTTTATTTAGAATCCTCAAGCGCTCCTAGAAATTGAAATCAAAATCGAACGTTGTCCTTTCCGCCAGCCCTGTACACAGAGTACATCCGGAAGTCCGACTGTTACACTCAAGTCAGCACTGCCGGACGTTTTTCGTCAAATTTCTTAGTGTCAAACAAACCAAGGCTATAAAAATACGAATCTGTGACAGAAGATATCGCAACTGAATTGTGTTTTTGTGCATCAGTGGCGTGAGAACACAAAGGGTATACATCACTCCCTCATCCCTAAATTGGGCCAAGAGAAAATGAAGTATCTTACCTCATCTTCTCTTGATTGGACCTGTTCCTGGATTTTTTTACGATAAGAAATTAGACGAAAAACTTGAGTGTAACAGTCGGACTGCCGGACGTTTATTTATTTGAAGATCGTGTCCGGTAGTGTCCGAAGAAAAAAATTTTAAGTGTCACGCTTGGATCTCTTCGTACTCTGTGTACAACGTTCGATTTTTTTTCTATTTCTAGGAGCGCTTGAGGATTCTAAATAAAGATAGAATGTTTTCCCAGGAAAAATGGTATATTTGAAAGAGAAATGTGGAAAAATATCGGACTGCCGGACGTTTAGTAATTTGAAGACAGTGTCCGGCAGTGTCGTTGACTGAAAAAGTTTCTAAGTGTCACGTGCTTGGATGGCTTTGTACTCTGTGTACAGGGCTAGCGAAAAGCATCAAGTTCGAAAATTTTGCGTGCCTCGAAGCGCTTGAGGATTCTAAATAAAGGTAGAACATTTTCGAATAAATATTTTTTGGATTTAGAAAAGAAATGTGGAAAAATATTGGACTGCCGGACGTTTAGTTATTTGAAGACCGTGTCCGGCTGCCGGACGTTTAGTCACTTCACTACACGAAAGCTATTTCACTCGAAGATAAACTTCATATCTTCGCGCCAGCCTGTAATACCCTCTATATATTTCTTTTTTCGGCAAAATAAAACGGTATTTTTCTTTTGAATTATGAGAAAGTTTGACCCTACATATTCTAAGGCATCCTCGGGGACCCAGGGCGAAAGGGGAGGGGAAGGATTATCACTGGCGAACTCCGGTGTCTGCGGCATCGGGAACAGGACATGTACGTACAACTGATACTATAATTAATCATATCCATTTTGAAATCACTCACAAATTCTGCAATCTGATTGGTTAAAAAGTGTGCGATTTAAGCATTAATCGCACTATTTTGAATCATTAATAACATCATTTTGTCTGCCAATCACATAGCAGATTTCAAGAAAATCAACCAATCAAATAACAGGATTTGAAGCTAAATTTTTGGGTAAGGGAAGAAAAGCAAAAAAACAGACAGACATTTTTTCCCTTTTTCAAACAAGAAATGAGCAGTAAATATGGATGAATTTTGTGACTTACAATTTTTGTTGGAGGAAGATGACAACACAACACAACACTATTAAGAGACAATTTTATAGTCTTCTTTTTTTAAAAAAATGTCACATGGTGTATCTAAGATTGGATATAGGATCGTTAATAATAAAGTCATTTTGGAACTGCAGCCTGATAAAAGAGTTTGAATCTTTATTGTGATTTCAAAATGAATATGATTAATAGGTAATAGAACTTCGTGTCATGCAATTTTGGGCTGAAATCACACTCGTGATTAACAAATTGCACTCCCGCTACGCGGTCGTGCAATTTTGTAATCACTCTTGTGATTTCAGCCCAAATTGCACTCCACTCAGTTCTATTACCATTATTAACTAATTTACTCGCTGAGTGATCATATTACTTCTATATCATTTTTGGTACCCACGACATTACCCACGACCTTACCCACGACGCACGACTTGGGACCCACGATGCACGACCATTAGTCAAACTCCAAACCCGCTTCTTTGCTCCAAAACACATTTATGCGTTTTTCTCGGAAGTAAATTTACGTTCAATTAGCCGTGTATTTTGAGTTCCCGGTCAAAGGGATTTTAATGGATTCATCTGAAATTTGGCAGAGGTCGTCTTCGATAGTTGTTCTTTAAAAGAGTGTCTCCGATTTTCGATTTCTTGCCCCATTCCAAAGTTATCGTCTGTTTTGTATGGGATACAGCTATTTTGGTGGTGGTGTAACTTTGGGAACGTATAATAGAACAACGGGGCAACTAATCAAAAATCTGAGACACACTTTTGACAAGTGATATCTCATGATCTCAGAAAGATAGTAAACATTGTTTTTGGATCAATATTGATTGACCGGGAACTCCGCGAAGACACCTCAGTGAAAATTTGAACAATTCGCTCTAACCTAAAAGGAAAAAATTATTTTACGATAAAAATAATAGAAATAGTTTCTACATTTATTCAGCTTTCTAAAAATGTATACTTTAATGGGGTTTAGACTAAAAGTTTTGGCGCAATATAGAGTTGAACGAACACCGGTCGCTAGGGGTACCCTGATACCTTAAGTAAATATCTAACAATTATTCTCTGAACTGGAGGTGAATAGCAGTAGAATATTTACCGAGACGTGCTGTGTTTGGTGGACAAACATTTCAGTTCAGGCTTTTTGAGGCACGGTCCTTTGGAGACATTTCATGATTTTTTGGCCTCAGTAAATTCTAGAAAACTGTGTTTATTATGCACAAAAGCTAAAAAGTTGCACCAGCTTCTTGAATCAATCTGGTAAGGTAAGCTAATTATTATAAAGTTGATTTCGTCTTTCTTCATATAAACATTATCTTAATTGTCAAGTTTTTCTAATTATCTTTTATTTCTAAATCCAAATTGTTAAAAAACTATTTAAGAAATGAGAGTCTGGACTAATCTGGTTTACACGAGAAAGAGTTCAGTTTCCCAGGAGGAAAGACTTGTTCCTGTCTCCTGTCATGGCTGTATTCATGTGGTGGTGTAAAGCCTCTATACTAGTTTATTGGACATACATGTACAAGGCCTACAGTTAATGTCCTTATCCAAGAAGATGTCTAACCATTTGCAAGCAGACTTAATTGCAAACGTAGCATCTTCTTCACAACAATTCTCAAAATCCTAAGGTTACTACGCAATCATCCACATTTAGCTCACCTCTGACACATCAGAGAAATCTCCAAAACTAAAAGACTGTGTATCTTGGTTTGGAGAATCAGCACTATATGCAGAACTAACACTTGTCTTTCGGGTGCCATTTCGTTCTTGTGAAGAAAAACCATTAACTTGAGCAGTACCATCCCTTTCCAATCTGAAATTTAAAATACAACATAATACGTTACTGATGGATATCAATTCTTGGGTTGCACTGACGTCATCATAAAATTTTTTGGGCTTAATATATATATAGAATATTTTTTAATAAAATGTCTTGTAGCAAAAAAGCAGTTGAAGGTTTGTATCTATACGAAACTTTTAGTCATAAGAATATTTTGATAACGAGATACAAATGATCAAATATCTTCATTGTTTGGTGTGAAATGTGTGGGTCTGCCATCTTGGTGTACAACCTTTGTACATCAACCTGGCGAACAGTAACACGAAGGACCAAAATCACATTAATGTCACTATAATTTGTGTTTTCTACACAAAGATTCACCAAAACAAACTTATTTATCACTTACAAAGTTAAAGTCGTACGGTTTGAATCATATTTGCCCATATTTCTGCATCTTTACGATATACGTGACAGTGTTGCATGACAGAAATTGACTAGCAATAAATTGAAAACCATTCATCAAAAGAACTCAGATTTTTGTGTTAGGACTTTTCTTACATCTATTTTCAAAATTATGCGACCTTTGCTGATGACACTTGAATGGCTTTTTCAGTGTTTTGACTACCGTCAATCAAAGCTTCGACTATTCGTTCTCCCTGAAGCAAGCTTAAATTTACATCAAAAGTCGGAAAATACTAAATGTTCTGTCAATAAATTCAAGTTTGTTTTGTTTCTGAATTTAGAAAGCTAAAATTTTACAAATCCAAGTCATTACAATTTGATTGACAGAAGCTTAAAATCCAGACAAGCCATCGCCACTAGGTCGCGTAATTTTGAAATTGGGTGTAATGATATAAATAAAATATCTAGGAAACAGTTTTGTGTGATGAATAGTTTAGATTTTAGCTTTTTGATGACGTCACATGCAACCCAAGAATACATAATCACACTCCTTATATAAAGTGTGTGGTCAACGACCCCTCCCCCCTCAAACAAAGTTTCACTTCATCTGTTGTTCGCACGTGGCCACGTGAAATTTGAACCACCACTAAATGGACATCCTAAACTCAAATACAGCATCTATTTGTGTTTTGACGTATACATACCTACTATCAGCCGTTCCCTATAAAAAAAAAACAATAGATAAAAGGACTAAGTTGACGAAATAATACAAGAAAGGTTTTTCGCCGCAAATGGAAAAAGACGCGAGGGACTACTTTGACAGATTTATCTTGACAGCCCCTAAACACTGCCTAAACAAAGCCGCTTTGGTCGAACTATCGCACTGCACGGCTTTCAAAACACTCCAGTCAAAGCTTTCAAAGTTCTTCAATTGTAGATAGAGCTTTCCTCCTTGTGCGCTTTGTTTTTCACTATTGAACGCTTGACTCGATCCAAGAAGACCCAAAACTCACACCTCGGCGACATATTGCAAACGTGAAAGAATCTCATCATTAAATGACTTGCTATGGAAAGAACGTTATGTATTCATCAAGATACCCGGTAGTTTGGTTGTCTACGGTTCTGCTAGTAAATTAAAACATTTAAACTTACGTTTTCAACTGGGCTTCTCCAGTTTTGACTACCTTCCAGCGGTGGACCACGAGGTTGTCTCAGAACACTTTGAGCCTTCATCATCTTTAAATATACAAAGCTAAAGCTGTATTGATGCTACGAATATGACTTTATAGACTAGAAGATAACTTCAGCGTGAAGAAAGCAACACTTTTTTGTCAAGGACCGAGATTAAAACGGCAACAACCACCACAAACCCTAGTGAACTCAGTACACACGCTTAGGTCTTTACTTCTTCAAATTTTGACAAGTTACTAACAAGTTCTCTGATTGGTCGAGAGTGAAGTGTGGATAATACTTTGACCAATCAGCGCACGCGATAAGCAAACAGCGCGGGAAACTCCAGACCGCATGTTCTGGACTTGGGCTTCACTATTGCAATCCCATACATTTGCGCTCTACACCTTTTTTTAAAAAGAAAGCACAAAAAAGAAGGCTAACTATGCACGATGTATGGAGCCCTCTAAGGGACATTACGTGTTTAGTGCAGTTCCCAAGTTCCCTAGATCTCGAGTTTCAGTTCCCGAGATATCGAGTTTCATTTCTGAGTCCCATACCAGAGATTCCCAAGCCTAAGGTCATACAAGGTCTCGAGTTCTCGAGTTCTGCACTATTACGACCCTATCCCACAAAATTTACTCACACAAACACCTACACGCACACAAAAGAATACTATATGAATACAATTTCATGTAGTCCAGAACTGGACCCACTTTATCTTCGCGCGCGCGGCCAAAATTTAACTAATTAGAGCGAGCGATGTAACACTAAATCCCTTGCTAACGGGGTTTCTCAATTTTCTTTCGAATGCGCGCGCGCTTCTTTCACTGTTATTATATAACTATGACGTAATTTTACCAAATAAGATGAGAGAACTAAGCAAATATGGGCCGTATTATATAGTTCAAAACTGGTTTGCCATATTTTTATATAAAACAATTGGAACATAGGGGAAACTAAGAAGCAGTTATATAAGCTTAATAAATCCTTTATTAGATATTTTCTTTCACTCGTCACTCTTTTTTTGCCTCGTCTAAAGGCTCGGCAAAATACGCGACTCGTAAAATACCAGCCCGTAATACACAAGAAAATATCTAATAAGTGGTCTTTTAAAATTGTTATTGAGAAAAGTGGGTCCAGTTTTGGACTAAATTTCATGGAGAATATTGATATGCGTCGAACAACAGAATATCGGCATTTTATTAAGAAGGCTTCCTACAGTGCTCCATCGGCCAACTTGAAACGGCTGTAGTTCTATAGTGAAAGCACCAACAGTTTATGGACTTTCGTCCACTTAATAAAGACTGAATTTTTTTTTGTTTACATCGGTGTTACCATAGCGACGAAACGATGACGTCACCATTTTAGATCCCAAGCAATTTTACGCGTTTTTCGACCTAAACTTTTAAAACGACACACAAGGCGTTAAGCTTAATATTTAGGACTTTGTCTACTAGCAGCATACGAACTTTGGAGAAATTCGTATAAACGGATTTTGAATTATTCGAGGTGCAATTTTTTAACCCCAAAAATCCTAATTTCTTGTCAGTTTCGATTCAATAATCAGTTTAAAAGCAAAGCAGCATGACAACTGTTGGACTGTCCAAATGTTGTTCGTATATCAGACTAAGAGCTACCCTTAAGTCATAAAAGGAGGCCCGCACGTGTTTGTGGGACTGAACCGGCACGTTAGGGTTGAGAAGTAGCGTTGGCTGTAGCATTCGAGCTAGAAAGGCGGCATATTGTAACAGATATGATAAGAAAAGATGGGTACCGGAGGGTACACCAAAAGAAAAGCTGTAGTACTAAAGACTAGCTGGTAAAAGCTGAAAGCTGGTGGCAAAACCGTATGTACTGTCAAAAATAGCTATGAGTAACATAGAGTCAATCTGCTATTGCCTACTAATGCTGGGACCATCTAAATCATGCTATAAATAATATTGCAAAACTTTCTGGGCCCCATACTGCTACCCCGTATCTGGTTGGTGGTCTATGGTCTAGATTCCTATCAAACCGAATTGTAATATTCACCTCAAAAAACCTCCAGGATAGGAGCAAAAAGGATGAAGAAAATCTGGGTCGTTGGGCTCCTGGTCGGGGCCTAGGCACTTACTCCCGACAAGAACTAAGGACCAAGGACCTGTTAATACGAATCTTGAATTCTTCTCGAATTCGAGATGATGAAATACCTAGTATTGTATGAATGCAAGAGACCATAATATTCTGGTCTCTTGCATTCATACAATACTAGGTATTTCATCATCTCGAATTCTATAGTATTATGGTCTCTTGATGAATGTTTTCTCTAGATCTAGACTTAACTATACGTAATAAAACTTAATTAAGCAGAACGCCCTTCGAGGTGCTTGAGCACACTTGCGGCTTTCAAGACCGGACAAGTAGATTTGCCCGATTTGCGATTTAGCCAGTAAAATCGTGTGACCACCATATTGATCGCTTTATCGTTTGATAATTGTAATAGCCGTGTCATACTGATCCGCTTGCTTGAAATTATGAAATCTCGGGAACCCTGGGCGACAGGGGGTGAGGATAGAAGAGTGGGGAAAATGGAAGAAGGGCGCGTTGGGCCCTATAATAAAACCATGCATTTCCAATATAAGCCTCTGCCTTTCTCCTTTTTAATAAGAAAAGAAAAGAAAGGAAAAGAAAAGAAAGGAAAAGAAAAGAAAGGAAAAGAAAAGAAAGAAAAGAAAAGAAAAGAAAAGAGAAGAGAAGAGAAGAGAAGAGAAGAGAAGAGAAGAGAAGAGAAGAGAAGAGAAGAGAAGAGAAGAGAAGAGAAGAGAAGAGAAGAGAAGAGAGAGAGGAAAGGAAAGGAAAGGAAAGGAAAGGAAAGGAAAGGAAAAGAAAAGAAAGAAAAGAAAAGAAAAGAAAAGAAAGGAAAGGAAAGGAAAGGAAAGGAAAGGAAAGGAAAGGAAAGGAAAGGAAAGAAAGGAAAGGAAAGGAAAGGAAAGGAAAGGAAAGGAAAGGAAAGGAAAGGAAAGGAAAGGAAAGGAAAGGAAAGGAAAGGAAAGGAAAGGAAAGGAAAGGAAAGGAAAGGAAAGGAAAGGAAAGGAAAGGAAAGGAAAGGAAAGGAAAGGAAAGGAAAGGAAAGGAAAGGAAAGGAAAGGAAAGGAAAGGAAAGGAAAGGAAAGGAAAGGAAAGGAAAGGAAAGGAAAGGAAAGGAAAGGAAAGGAAAGGAAAGGAAAGGAAAGGAAAGGAAAGGAAAGGAAAGGAAAGGAAAGGAAAGGAAAGGAAAGGAAAGGAAAGGAAAGGAAAGGAAAGGAAAGGAAAGGAAAGGAAAGGAAAGGAAAGGAAAGGAAAGGAAAGGAAAGGAAAGGAAAGGAAAGGAAAGGAAAGGAAAGGAAAGGAAAGGAAAGGAAAGGAAAGGAAAGGAAAGGAAAGGAAAGGAAAGGAAAGGAAAGGAAAGGAAAGGAAAGGAAAGGAAAGGAAAGGAAAGGAAAGGAAAGGAAAGGAAAGGAAAGGAAAGGAAAGGAAAGGAAAGGAAAGGAAAGGAAAGGAAAGGAAAGGAAAGGAAAGGAAAGGAAAGGAAAGGAAAGGAAAGGAAAGGAAAGGAAAGGAAAGGAAAGGAAAGGAAAGGAAAGGAAAGGAAAGGAAAGGAAAGGAAAGGAAAGGAAAGGAAAGGAAAGGAAAGGAAAGGAAAGGAAAGGAAAGGAAAGGAAAGGAAAGGAAAGGAAAGGAAAGGAAAGGAAAGGAAAGGAAAGGAAAGGAAAGGAAAGGAAAGGAAAGGAAAGGAAAGGAAAGGAAAGGAAAGGAAAGGAAAGGAAAGGAAAGGAAAGGAAAGGAAAGGAAAGGAAAGGAAAGGAAAAGAAAAGAAAAGAAAAGAAAAGAAAAAACAAGGCAAGGGCCCGTTTTTGACCAGTGCCCAGTTCTCTGGTCATGAAAGGAACGCCTTTTACTTTTCAACCGGAACCTCACAAAATGGCGTCGGAGGTAAGACGTTTTTGAAAAAGTTGCTATTTATATTCGTTATAACTAGCTAATAAATTAGAACGTGGTATAAATTATGATAATCTTTAATAGGCAGTTCATCAGTACTTCGAGGACATCTTAAAAAGGTGAGTTTTATGTGTACAAAACGTGCATTTTGCATTGACCAACACAGAGGTCACGAGACTAGCACAAGACTCAGAGACCTACAAAACTTTGTTTCTTATTATATTTTACACGAAGCTAAATAATGTTCTATTTTTTACACATTCACAAGTAGTTTTACTTTTATAAAACTTTGAGAACTTTTAAATTGTGTTGTTCCCGATATTTTCTGCATCCTAAACTTTCGAAATTTAAAAACTCAGGATATTGTTTCTGCCACTAGATTTGAAGGACTCCTTGCAATTATTGTCACAGACAGAGATGGAGTTCCAGTGGTAAAAGGTAAGGTATAATTCATATCAATCTAAAAGTACAAGTTGGCCCCTACCTACATGTTGTGTAAACAGCAGCAAATCTCCCAAAGATTATCAAATTTAGAAAGAATTAAAAACTCTACTTCACTTCACTTCACAGAGAATGACTTTGTGGTGGCCTTTCAGTGGCCCATTTTGAGAAAATACAGTGTTTGAGCCAGGATTTTCAGGAAAGGGTCATTTTAAGCCAAAACTGTCCCTCAATATTACTTTTTGTGGGGGGTCATCGTATTGAAATAAGGACAGTATTTTTGCAAAAACATTGACAAGGCTGTAATTATGTAACTCAACCTATTTTTTACAACTGACAATGACAAGAATCACAGCTTCCAGTTCCCTTGTTCAAAGCATGTTACAAAAACTGGTAAAACCTTCCCTTATCACATCTTCTTGGATAATAAGAATTATTATATAATATATAATTATAATATATAATATATATATTGCTTGTTGGTAAAGGGGATGTCTGAAAGTTGGTACATCCAGTAGATCCAAATAGATTGTTTTTGTTTTGATTTCTAAAACATTTTTCCATTTTTATACTGAAGCCACAAATGATCCCTTAGCCTTGTTGCTTTTGAAAATTTCTGGGGCTTTTCGCATTTCTCTCAACTCCCTCTAGATCATTTTGACTTTCTTCCTGTATTTCATTTGTGTTTTCAATAGCATTACCTCTGAAATAGCTCCCAATAGAACAAATGCGTTTAGACAAAGCACTTGGAAAACTACATGCATGCATGAACTTGAACCACAGGAAACCCAATAATGATATGAGGTCGTTGGTCAACAATCAAAAAGTCTTGGCAAAACAAAGGAACAAGTGGACTGAACTTGAATTTTAGAGGGACAAAATACTGTTCATTTTATTGTGTTGTTATCACTTAAAATGTTGAACATTACATAATTAAGGCAGATGTAATTAGTACCATTTCCATTAGTATTGTATAATACTGATTAGCCTCCTCTGCAGGCAACACTAGCATCTGAGGGAGAAACCTTTCCTGGGCTGCAAAGTCGATCTCTGAGCAGCGTAGAATTCTGATGACTGTGATGACATTTTTAAGTTTGAACTTTTAATTCGTCACAAACATGTTTCAAGGTGACTCACCTCATTGTGAATAGGTTACATGAATACAGATCTATTTATGTGATCTACTCAAAAGCAATATACCAATGCTGGATTATACATTCAGGGTGAGATTCACGTGCATCACTTTCTCCTTCATCAGCAAGTTTTGCTTGAAAAGGGGCTAATTTAATATTTATTTTCAACCAGTTGCTGATTCAAGGGCTCCAACAAGTGCATTACGAAGTAGCTATTTAGCCATATTTGCCAATGCAACTGAACAAGTAAGTCATCTAGTACAGACATTATTATCTCTATTTTTTTTACTATGTGATGCATGTAATGTTCCAAAAACTATCTAATGAGGCTTTTTGTTAGTTCAGGTTATTTGCAGTTTGCATTGTGGGGTTTGTCCTACATGTACAATAGCTGTGTTATAGTTTGAAAATATTTTTGGTTTGAAAATTTTCAAGCCAATTTGACTTTAGGGGGTTGATTTCATAATGGGAATTCAGTTCTCCCTGTTAATGCCCTTTTTGCTTTTTTATGTTGCAAATAAAGTTGTTATAGAATATAGTCAGAATACTTTTCCACATTATGAGATTTGCACAATGGCAGAAAAATTTCAAACCACAACAGCTATTTATAATGGTGTTTTGGGGGTTCAACAGGTTTACAGTTAACTCGCCTGAAGGTTAATTCGCCCGGTACTAAGTTGCCCGGAAAATCATCGCTTCGCCTGGACTCATGTAGTAAACTCGCCCGATCCCCTTGCCCAATGCGAAAAATCGCATCTATTCAGTTAGTTTTTGTCTTTTTTACATACTAGATAAACTCATCTATATTTCTAAAGTTATTATTTTTGTTTTGGAATAGTTTCTCAACGAAAAGTAGGACTCAAATTCAGAGTTTGAACCAATGCGGACTCGCAGCTAGTGCTTGATTGCTCGAGTAGCTTTGACCTGATCCTGATCGACTCAAATCCGTTCAAGAATCCTATATATTATGCAGAAGGAATCATAAATAAACTCATCAACCTAACTACACTTTTTATTTTTGCTCTTAAATAGTTTTCTTGACCAAAATCAGACAACAGAGTTCGAACTGATACGGTTGCCGACTCGGACTTTGTGTTCGACTATAATACTCGATACTCCATTAGTTCTGACATTCTGATGTACTAAAATCCATCCAAGAATCCCATGTATTATTCTTAATAAACTCTTCGACTTTACCTATACCTTATTTTTGCTCTTACATAGTTTTCTCGACAAAAATCAGACAACATAAGTCAGACTTCAAACTGATATGGTCGCCGACTCGGATTGCTTGTTTGCGTGTTCGACTTTATTTCTCCGTTAGTTCTGACATTCTGATGCACTAAAATCCATCCAAGAATCCCATAAGCATATCTTCAAGCATTTGACTGTCAATGAAATAGATTCTCCTCATGTTTTAGGCCAGTAAACTTGGATTGTCTAAAAACAAGAAAATAATATGCTCCTTTCCAAGCTATCAGGTAAAGTATAATCATGAGCTTTCTTGGAAACGAAACTGCTGTACCTAACAAAGATTTATTCTAAATAACAGTACAATAAGAGGGTTATAATAATAATTAGTGAACAATCTGCACCAAACAGTAAGTGGTCAGGAAGTGGATGGTAAGTGTTAGTGGTGCAGATTGTTAACCAAGTATACACACAATGCAACATTAATTCTGGCAATATTTTCTGCAAACAGTCTTACTATTGCTCAGTTGGCTCAGTTAATGGATGAACACTGGTGTTCAGTGAAAAGGTCAGGACTGGACCAACACTTTGAGTCTTTAGATAATTGAGTTGTTCTGCTGTCCCTGCCTTCATTGGAAGGAAAAGCTAATAAACAGCTGTAAACTTTTGACATTGACACTGGTTTTTATTTTGTACCATTTTTTCATATTATTACAATCAAACTAAACTAAATATTTATTAAATATTTTAAACTAAACTAAACATTGCCCACAACAAAGTTGCATCATTTGTCCGCCCCTGTGATGTGGCATACAATGTTGCAGAAGTAGAAGTCAATTCTAAACCCTGTAACTGATGCATGTAACAGCTGCAGGGGGGACACATGGTAATTAAAGCACTCTGTTACATGTGATGTGGCAGAAAATGTTGCATTTTGTGTCTGGGCATTTAAAGTCCCTATGACGCATATTTTTTTATTTTCGAACTCATTTCTTTTCTGGAAATATAGTTAAGATCTTTTTATCCCATTTTGGAATACTCCTTATTTTCGGAGATATAAAAGTTTCAAATTGCAAAATGCAAATGTGATGACGTCAGGGGAGTCATCATCACCAGCTTCTCATGGATTTTACTAAAAGAGGTCTTCAATTCCACAACCAGATTTTTTACTCAAACACAGGCTTTACCAACGGAAATAAATTCCAAATGAAAAAATTAGAGTATTTCAAGTCATCTTGGTTTTGTATAATAAATGATGACTCCCCTGACGTCATCAAATTTGCATTTTGAAATTTGAAACCTTTATATCTCGAAAAATATGGAGTGTTCAAAAGTAAGACAAAAAGACCTCAACTATATTCCCAGAAAAGAACTGAGTTTGAAAAGAAAAAAATATGTGTCATAGGGACTTTAAAGAGTAGGTCAACTACAGGTTTTCATGTATAATATAATTCAAATGCAGGTTGTCCATTTCAATTACTTACCATTGGTAGTCAGTGTAGTAGCTTCCAGCACAGCAAATACAGGTTTGTGCTCTCATTCTCTTTATTACTATGGAGTATCCACTAGGGTTAGAATGAAGCTTTTTTAATTTGGTGAAACAACAAAAAGCAGTAAAACAAAATAAAAAAACAGATGACCAGTAGCTAGAACAAAAGACTAAATTGTTCAGCACAATTCAGTTCCCCCAATTCTTTGTTTTTGCAGTTGCTTTACCAAATCACAAGCATCATTCTAACCATAGTGGATGACCCATTGCTATTGTTTCATGCCCCAGGGAGATAAAATTTATACACATTTTATGGAAGAAAATTGGAAACTCCTCGAGGGTGGCTAGGAAGTGTGTATGTGGTGGCTATTTCAAATTTCCTGCACATTATGGAATGGGTATTTTGACGCAAACAATATAGCACTCATCTGTCCCACTCCCAACCCTCTTTCCACTCCCACTCCCCCAACTTCACTGGGAAAGAGGATATGTAGTGCAATTATGGAGTGTTGTTTTTATGGGCATTCTCTTAGGATTATAGGATGCTGCAGAAAGTTTTGATTAAATATGCATTTGAGTATGTCATACAAACTCAATCATGAAACAACAGCTGTAAAAATGCAGACAGAAATAAACTTGTATTTTCAGGTGGTTGTAAGGCTACATTGACCTTCTAACCAAACCAAAACCATCCCCACCCTGGTCAGATATATTCTTCTATAGACCTTGATCACATAGCCAATAATAATTATATCCAGATGCCTGGCAAGCCTCACTCTTACTCAATAAAACAAAAACACTATCTAATTGAAGCCTCATGGGCATCTGCATATATGTTTAATAGCTTTATGAAAAGTGTTGTTGTATTTCTGTTAGGTATAATCCTTAGCCTGGAAACAGATTTTGAAAATTTAATAAAGGACTTGAAGACCACAGTTGATGGAGAATAGTATTATTTTAATTAAATTAAACTCTATAAACATTGTATTACAACTAGAGTACTTGTTTAGCAGCAAATATTGTATTATTAGAAGTCTCTTTTTTCCCTCCTTAAGCTTGGCTACCACATGATCACTACAATTGCAGAAAACTGCACACAGAAAACTGCATTCAGCAATCATAGCAATTGAAACATTCCAATGATCATTGTCATTGGAGCCTCTCTCTATACCAGAATCGTTTTCAAGAGCAGCTTTCATATTAAAATATTATATTCCTTCGAGAATACAAACACAATAGTTTTAATTAGTGAACAAAAGCTATTTGAAAAGGATTCTGGAATAGAGAGAGGTCAAAATGTCATCACGCTTTCACTTATTACTGAAACAAAACAAAATTCAGAGAACAAAATCCACCTTTACAGTTGCAATTGCTATGATTGTTGTGATTGCTGAATATATTTTATGGAAACCAAGCATTAGCATGTTATTTTGTATAATGGGTGTTCAGGAGCCAATCTTTGAAGTTAATTTTGTATGGATGGCTATTGGAGTGATGTACATGCATGTATAGTATGACTCCACACCAGTGATTTCAAATTTAGTTGCAAGGGTTATTTACATATCCAATTGCACTAGGTCTATTGATAATGATTTTATACACCTGACTCTGGTAGCAGAACCTGGTGGGGAAAGAGACTACTTGATGTCAAAACATGTCAGTGGATTAGTGAATTAACACAACTTTACATGTAATACTATGTAATACGTATTCATGAAATGAAATATAACCGACACTCCACTGGTAGCCATTGATATACTACATATGGTAATATAACTCTATTGTAAACCTATATTGACCCTTATAAAATGGTCAACCACTGTTTAGTACAACTTATATGAATATTTAATTTGCTGATGTTTTGATAATAAATCCAAGAACTGTTAAACTGTACTTCTTGTTTTAACTCAAAGCGAGTTCCACTGTCACCACAGTAAAACCCTATTTTCAATGAGCTTTTTCAATTCAGCTTGCTCTTACCTTTACTAAAGAACTTCACTTACTGATGCTAAAGTCAATACCAAAGCAGAAAAGAAAGTAAAGTTTTGCTACTACCCATACTCCTTTTTGGTCTAGTTGTATGGGCTTTCATACGACAACCTTTTTTGAAATAGGTGTATCCATGAAGATGGTTCCAGTGCAGCCTCTCTGAGATACATGAAAATTATTCTTGTGAGCTGGCTCATAGACTTGACATAGTGCTCTGGAAGAAAGAAGTCATAAATCTCACCTTTCCTCCCTCATCATTATTATAAGTTTCCTATTGGGCTAGTTTAACTCACAAGGGGGAGGTGAGGGAAAAAAACCCATTGCATGGGTACAGGGACCACAGAGAGGGTGTCCCCACCCCACCCAAACTAAGACTGCCCTCCGTCGTCCCAGGGTTGACTGCTTTGAATGCTTAGAAAAAATAGTCGGTTTCAGAGAAACATATAGTCATCATCTAAAAAAAATCTATAGATTATGTACAGGTACTTCCAGTTTCGTCCTTTGGCCTCCCCTCGCGCGCTGCTGGTTGAAATAAGAAGACTGGTAACGAGTCGGAAACGCATAATTTCTTTCGGAAAACATTCGGAAAGTGTTCGCCAAACTACCAACATTGATCGCGCGCTCTCTCAAGTTCACGAGAAATTTTGAAGAAATTTTGTGTTAAAACTTTTCTGGTCGGTCATGAATAACGCCGTTCAGTTATGGGATGGCAACCTTTCGGTTATAACTCGTCCTGTACCTCACGTTCAGTCAGGTTTAGATGTAATAGTGAAGATCACGTACGCTGCCGTTAGTGGGAGAGACTTGGATGTACTAGAAGGCAAAGTACAACACTCTAAATCAATTATTCTTGGCCATCAATTTGTAGGCATCGTCAAGGAGATGGGAGCTGATGTAAAACATGTTTCAGTTGGCGATCGGTAAGAAAATTCGATCTAGTTAATTGCTCAGACGTTTAAATTTGTAAATATTTTACCGTGTGGTGAAGTGTTGTGATTTGACGGGTGGCTCGTGTGCCACCAGAGACTGAGAGAGATATCCTCAAGAAAGTTGCTTGGGTACTATTTTTAGCAAGATTGACTGATATGAGTTCCATTGATAATTTACTGCAAATCTGCAAATAAACATAACTTCCACTGCTGACTCCAAATTTCAACACAGGAAGCCCAAAAGAATGGTCGAATATTCTCATTTTTCCTCTTTCGTTTCACACACTCAGATACCAGCACAAAAAAATATTGTCATCCATAAACATATGGGTATTTAAACTTGGATGGATAGTTGGATAAAAACACAAAATCTGGGCCTCCTTTTTAACCTCCCCTCCTCCCTCTAAATCACACCGCAAAAGGATGCCTCCAACTTAGCAAGGTGCAGCAAACAATATTTACCTAAACTAGCCGTTTTTAACAGAAAGTGAAGTGCTGCAAGCAGTTTAAGTATTCATATACTGTATTATTCAAAATGTTTTCAAACAGGTTGACTAGTGCTTGATACAACACAAGTTTTAAGAAATGTATATTAAATACATATTATTCAAATTTATTGCCTTTTCGAACAATCACAGTCTTTTAATAGCGCTGATTATAAAGCTAACTGATTAAAGTTTGTTTATAAAAATATGAATTGCACCCTGTGACGGATAAATAATACTTTTCAGTTTTGTATTGCAGAGAATCTGACAAAGAATCTAACAATGTAATGTTGTTTTGGTTGATGTGCATATTTTAAAAACATCTAGCTGGACTAGTGAGAGTAGTCTGTGTAAATAAAGCAAAGTTTTGATTCACCAGAAATTTTAGCAATATATGATGTGGGTGTCTGTGAGATTTTACCTCTTTGAAGAACGTTCAAAATTAATACAACTTATCATCTTGCAGCCTGAACTCAGCTTTGATAGATGAAAAGCTTGTAAAAGAACATTGCCCTCCCCTAGAAATATCACTTAACATTTTGTGACCTTGATGCATACTTCTAGTAACATAAACAACTTGGTAATAGTTGTGAATAATGATTGTTTACCACGAACAACAACAACAACAACAACAACAAAAAACCTGCTGAATCCTAATAGACCATTTTACAGAACTTAACTTAAGGAATAAAAACGGTTTCCCATGTTTGATAGCCTGATCAAAACACGCGTGATGTTGGGAGAACACAAGAGAGCGTAGTGGAAGCATGAGCCGTAGGCGAGTGCTTTCACAGCTCTTGAGTGTTCACCCAACATCACAATGAATAAATAAATAAATAAATAAATAAATAAATAAATAAATAAATAAATAAATGAATAAATAAATAAATAAATAAATAAAAAATACAGTACCGTAAATAATACGTAAAAGGCTATTCTCAAACAACAGAAAGAGCACAATAAAGTTATATCAGCCAATTTATTCAGGTTCTTGCTTGATCAACGATGGTTTGTGAATTACATCCTGTTTCTGGTTAAAAGTAAGGATAGTGCCACTTGATGTCTTTAATGAGGTCAGTGGAACTCTGGTTGAGGACCATTTGGATGTTAACATTAAAAACTAATGGAGTACACTCTGTCTTAAATTGTTTCTCTTTTGATTTTTGTTGTACTAATATTTATTGATGTTACAGTTGTAATTCATTTTTATAAAAGTTGATAAATGCACCTCTCCAATAAATGCCTTGTATCTTTTAAATACCCTCCTGAGATTATTAAAATTTTAATAGACGCCCCAGACATTAATTCTTGTCTTGGTCTTGCAAAGTCTTTCTTTGGCCATTCAACACCCCTAATATTCTGTTTAAAGTATCTAACTATAGTGCATGGTTAAATTATATTTTTTCATATTTTTGGTAATTTTAGGGTGGTTGTCAATCCTTACACCAACTGCAACATGTGTGACTTCTGCTTGAAAGGTCAGCCTTACTTTTGCAAACTAGAAGGCAATAACACAACTATAGGACTCAAGCGAAATGGTGGCTGGGCTCAATTCTGTAGACTGACAGCAAAAAATGTGATACCTCTCCCTCACCAAGTTACCTTTGAGCAAGCATTGTTTACTGAGCCTTTGTCACGTGTACTTCATGGATGGAAGTTACTAGCACCTGTGCAAGATGACGCTGAGATATTGATATGTGGTGCGGGTAATACTAGTCTACTTTGGGCTACATTTCTCTATTTTCGAGGATACAGAGAAGTCGTTATGTCAGAAATTTTGAAAGGAAGACAGAAAATTGCACAACAGTTAAATTATGGATTCCAAGTTGTCAACCCAGAGATTTTGATTTCTGAAGCTAGGAATGCTGAACAGGAGAAAGATGAGGAATGGGGATTTGACATTATCATTGACAGCACAGGAGATCCAAAGTGCTTTGAACAAAATTTGAAATTACTACGTCGTGGAGGGAAAATTCTTCTTTTAGGAACTTGTTCCCCAAGCTCAGAAGTAACTCTTAACCCATATGAAATTTACAGAAAAGAACTGAAAGTACTGACAGCTGGGTTTAACCCCTTTATGTTCACATCAGCTATTCAAGTCATAAAAGATATGGGTGACAAAGTTCTGGGGTTTGAGCAATTAGGAGTTCGTACCTTCCAATTACAAGAGTATATGGCAGCCGTAGAGACCATGCGGAGTGGAGAAATCTCTAAAGCTGTCTTTGAATATTAATACTTCTATTCTTAAAATTATTTTTGTAGTTTTGGAAGATAATTTGGAATAATTCAAACGTCTTTGGATACCTCTGAATGGAAAAATGACTATAAAAAATATCATTACTAAACTATCAGTTGGACTTCATTTTCAGATGAACATTCTCCAGTCTTAACAGGTCCTACTGGCCATCTTTACTTGCATAATTTTTGAAATCAGTCAGTGTATTCCATGCACAAAGCATAATTTACATCATCTTGTAGCCAATTAGATACATTCAGTAAATGGTTGATAAAATAATATTTTCTATTGTTCAATAGTATTTTCATGATTTGATCCCCAGGTTGACTTAATTAAATCAGGGTTTGTGCTACTCCTTCCCTGCTAGCAGAGTCTCTCTCGTTACGGTCCTGCAATGAAAATTTTCATTGCAGGACCGTAACGAGAGAGACTCTGCTAGCAGGGAATGCTACTCCTTACACTCCTTGAATTTCATTTACATTTTCAAGTGCGCTTGAAAAGCCCTTGCATTTTAGAAATTCTGCTCAAACTCCTTCAATTTATACTTTAACAAAAATGTAAGGGACTTAAATGGGATGGGAAACAAGGAAATTCACTTTTTTCTTTTACATGTAAGTGAGGGAAGAGGATGTCCTAGTATTTTAGTAAAACCATTAGTAAAAAATTGGGTAACAATACTCCTTGAAAAATCATTTTTGGGTCCTTGAACACTCCTGGAATTCTCCTGAAATTTTAAAATCATATCTCAGTATGAACCCTGTTAAATGTACTGGGTATGGTCATCATCTTTTGGAAGTTAAAATAGTTTTAAACTGGTAAACCACTCCCCTGTTGGCTCAGTTGAGTGCTGGTCTTCATTGGTGAAGATGGGGGTTTGATTTTCCAGCTGGACCAACACCCAGGGGAAAAGGTATTGGGGAGAAGGCACTGCAGTTTGTAATTACATCTGCGAATGGTTAGACCATCCAGTCTTCCTGGATAAGGATAGTAAAAAAAAAAATAAAAATAAAAATAGGCCCCATCTCCCAACACTTCTTCACATGCATTGGATTGATATCCAGGACACAGAGAACCCACACCACTATTCAGGAAGAGTATGTGATGAAGTTGCCAGTGTGTGTGATCTGGTCTATAATTTCTGACCTTTCATTCCTGGTGTCTGATTGCATATAGCTTGAAATTTTCATTATGCATAAATTATGACATCACATTGAGCCCACATAAAATTTATTTCATGTTACATAAAACCACTCTAGACTTGAAAAGTACACTAATTAAACTATGAAATTGTTCTATAAATTTTATTAGGAGTGTTAAATTATATTTTGAATGATTTCTTTAAATGAATATTTAAAATCAATATTTTACAACCAAAGATTGTCAAATAATCAAATTAAATTAAATTTTTGTCAGGCAGGAAATCACAAATATCTTATATTTCCCTGCATACCTGTCCCTCTGGGAATAAAGCCTGGGCTCAGTTGTTCACAAGAAGATTAGCATTAACCCAGGATTAATTCTAAAGGAACCATTTTAACCTAGGATTAGCAATAATTGCCTTTCCAACAATTAGGCCCTGGTTTTCACTAGCAATGCAAGACAAAAAAAACAAAAAAACAAAACAAAAACAACCCCCCCCCCAAAAAAAATAAAATAAAATAAAAAAACATTTCATTCTGTTGCATTTGTGCTTGGGTACTTTTTCAGTTGACAATCTTGCATCACTATAGTGAGAACTAGAGAAAGTGGAGGTAGTTGTCAATGATTAGTCTTACTGTACTTGAAAAATAATTTATTATTAATTTGAACTTGACGCCACTTTCATTGAGCTTATGTGCACTACATACACACATCAGGATTCTGCACACACGTTCCTTTCCTCCCAATTTCATAAGCAAAAAATTGATTTTCTGAGAGCTTTAGCCTGCTTTTCACAAGCAATGGAAGTAGAAGTGAAAGCAACATACCGTACATTATTGCTTCCTCTTCTGTTTCTGCCACTTAAATGAAAAGCAGTCCTTTGGGTTCAATTCTAAATGATCATGAGTACAATGCAAAAAAATGCTAGCCTGATGCATCAATTGACTCTGTTATCAACCATATACAGTAAATATAATTATAATTATGTACATCTGATCCATAATTATCATTATCAAAATACCCCAAGACATTCTGCCACATTTTACCAAAAGAACCACATCTTCAACTTTATATTATGCTCAATGTATGTACAAATGTGTATTAATATATATATATAGCTAAATAAAAATGTTAAAATATTTATAAAATTTATGTTGTGGCATAAATTTGATTGCAGCATGTGATGATTGCCATCAGGTAATATTATTAAAATCTATCGCAATTCGTGATCAATCACTGTAGCATCAGAATTTTGGTCATCATCTTCACCTTCACCTGAGCTGGTGACAGGGCTAATTTCTTGTATGTCATTTTTCAGCCTCTAGCTTATTAATAAGCTTTATTCTATGATTTTGGAATTATAGTTCATCCTTCTCCAAATAGGCATATAAATGTATGCATACAATCCTTGTTAATTTATCAACACTAATTAATAAAAATGTACATGTTCATTTCACCTCATTATAGATATCATTATAACTGGCAAAGGTTGTGATATTGGTCAATGTTGTGTCACTGCTGATGGTAGAAAATGGGCGACTTTTAGGAGTAGCACATCTAATACTATTTCTATTGAACTCTTCAACCAGGTTACCTACAAAAAGAAAATGCTATGTTCATAATTACAATGTATAACACAGTTATTAGTGTATGCATGTACATGCATGTACATGTAGTATATGCAGTTCTAAATAAACTTATTCACAAGCCACTGTAGGTTCTCGTTCTCATACTAAAAGTAACACCAGCAGCTACAGATAGCATTTGACGTTAATAGTAGTATCCCTTCCTGCTAGTGTTGGGGTTTCCATCATCAGTGATAAAAACCCCAGTGACTGGTTGCAAAACATTGCATGATGAAAACACTGAGCAGGGAAGATGCATGAATCTTTGAGAGGGGGGGGGGGGGGGGGGTCCAAATGTATATTAATTGAAGCTGAAAATGGGTTAACAGTGAGAGTGTTTTCTAATTTTTGCAACTTTTGCCTGGAACATATTTGCATACAAATATAGGTTGGAGGGGTAGTGGTGGCTTACTACTTCATGTATGACCCAATGAATGACACTATTCAATAGTTATATATAACTCAGTGGAAGTTACATCCTAGCAGTTAAGATGGATATTTGGGATTATACTAACCATTTCTTCTTCTTGCTGAAAAACCTCCTCTGGATTTGACCCTTGCTGTAGCCAAACCAATAAACAATCCAAGAATACAGCCAAAGATAAATATAGCAATAAATATACCAACAACTGCACCAACACTCAGTGTGCCAAGAGTATCAGCCACTGATGTTCTTTCTGTAATGCGCAAACCAAAATTTTGTAAGACAACAATCAATATTAATAGTATAATGTTTTGCCTTCAGATAGCCTGCATATCAGCCCTAAGGGAAGGGAAATTGGGAGGGAGAGGGGAAGGGAAATGGGAGAGGGGAAATGGGTAAAGGAGGTAAGAAGGGCCTACAACAAACCTCTACGTTTTTACGGAATACACCTAATTAATTATTCAAGTTTCTTATGGATGACAAGTAACACTTGTCACCTGTCATGGTATTAATGTTTTCATTGATATCATGAATAAAGTATGATGATGATGATGATGATGATTAACTATCCACCTGACATGGGCCTGCTGTTTCAAACACACACTACAACAACTTTCAACTATTCTAGTCATTATGACACTCAACTCATGTTGATTTTTCCTGAAGGATTAAAAACCAGAGAATCCAGACCCTTGCAGCAGGGGGCAAGAGAAATACAAACACATTTAATGAACTCAAGTCACATATGATTATTACTGGCATCTGAGCTAATGGTACTCCAACCGGACCGCAGGGATGAGATCAGGCAATAATTAATTTATTGTGAACCACTATACCACCCTTGCCAGGTTGTGCACATTCATGCAGAAATTGTTCACAAAATGTTGGGGTACTTCTGAACAGTACAGCATGATTTACTTACTGTCTTTCTTTGGAGTAATTGTTTTGTTATTATTAGGTTCAATTATAACTGTTGGTGTGGTTGATATGTCAGGTATTGTGCATACTCTTGAATGGTTTCCTTGGCATCTAAACCCTCCATTTGAAGGTGCAGGATTATTGCACTGCCGAGTCTGTGTCCCAGATTGTGAGCATTCTCCCCATGAAGACCAACCACCATTGGTTACTATAGCAACAACAAAAGTCAAATGCAATGCAGTAAATCAAAGTATTAATTAACAGTTTTTCAATTTTGTAAGACACAAAATTTTTGGTCACATGATGTGACCATGCCATTTCCCCAGTCTTACAAATTGGCAGATTACAGTAGGAATTTCAAATGTTTTTTTACAACACTTGATACTAATCTCGTGGTCTGATTGGTTGATTAGAGTGTGTCAATAAGAGGACAGACACTGCTGACGCTCTTCGGTATTCTTGCTCGTGCTGTTACCCCATTTGAAAAGGATTTTTAATCTTTTATCTCAAATAATTGTTGTCAATTTGTTAAATTTGTTATTAAATAGACATCATGGCACTACAGGGGTTCCCAGACCTTAACAGTTTGGGATTCCTGTGTTCTTTGACTGATACAAAGCAATGAGTATGTAGCTGTAGCGATTTTCAAGTAACTAGATGCACTTGTGCGTTCACTCGTACCCTGTGAATAGGAGCCCAAAATCGGCTTAAAAAGGACATTTACATTTATAGCTGCCGCTAGAGTAATAGCGATTGACATGTTGTCATTAATAAACTTTTTAACAAGATGCTCCTCGAAGCGTACACTGGTTGCCTGTAGTTCAATAAGCCGCAGTAGTATAGACTTTTTTTGAATTGGCTATCTAAAACTAAAGGAATTAAACTTTAATTTGTAAGTCCAACAACTTTAAAAATAGGAGCTAATGTTATCGTTGATCACCAGGTGATGCCGGATCAAACGGTCAATGTTGTATATAAGCCTTTAGCATTATGACGTTTCATACCTCTCTCTATACCACAATCCTTTTGGAGTATCTATTGTTCATCAATTATTTAAGAATACTAGTGTTTGTATTCTCCAGGGATTCTTAAATTTGAATATGAAAGATTATTGAAGAGGATTCTGGTATAGATAGAGGTATGGAACGTCATAAGGTAATTAAGGCTTAT
Source organism: Telmatactis stephensoni (assembly GCA_029948255.1). Lineage (NCBI taxonomy): Eukaryota > Metazoa > Cnidaria > Anthozoa > Actiniaria > Isophelliidae > Telmatactis > Telmatactis stephensoni. The sequence continues at coordinate 53,563 of JALIZF010001827.1, read as the reverse complement.
TTTATTGGTCTTAAAAGTTTGACAATAAACACGAGTTTTGCCTCATGCATGTCCGAATGAATGACTTTGTAAATGCGCGCTGCCAAAAACGTGCCTTCAAAGCCAGAAACACATAAGGGAGTTCAACTCCCTTATGTGTTTCTGTTCAAAGCTCAATCAACTTCCGGTTTTGTTATTACCGGTCAATAAAACACACTTTTGCCCGCTGAGAGTTGTTGCTGGGGAAACAGCAAAATTTGTTGACGTTCACGTGATGCGCTCTTGCCCAATCAGAGCACGTAAAAAATTGACTTTGACAGTTGGCCTATATAACAATTGCAGTTTATAACTTGTTCCCGGCCTACGGCCTGGGAACGAGTAAAAAAATCTCAGTAAAAAAGCAATTGAATTCACTTGGAGTTGAGTACTTTTCAGAGAAAAGCCTTTCAATATTTCTCCAACATAGATAAATTTGTGTGAGAGATCTGCTCCAAGCTCTTCAAACCGATAGCACTGTGAGCTGCTTTGCATGCTTCACCGCATGCACATATTTACACAAGGGTAGACAGCTTTTTTGGCCATTGTATGTATTTGTATGGATATTCAGGTAGTCAGAGAGGGGTCCATAAATATGTTTTATGATTTATATTTTTGCTACATGTAAAACTACTTTTATTTTACTTTAAATTGGTGATAACTCATTCCAGAAAAAAACAGTCAAACATTCCAAACCATTCAAGTCAAGTAACAATTAAGCAATTTAATGTTTGTTTTGGCATGCTACATGTATATTTCCTCTCCCCCACCCCCTAAGTGATCAGCCAACTTCTGCTCTTCTAAATTTTAATTATCAGTGAAGTGTCTTCCCTTGTGTAAATATATTACTTAGAAGAATTTTGTTTTGCTAAATTGCTTCAAAAGCATAACTGAACATGAGGAAAGACAAATGAATTATTAATGAACAAGGTATTCCTTTAGTTAAAAAGTCTTAATTTAGGTTTGGAGAGGGGTTTAAAAACTGATATATGTTTTGCAGGATCCTAGAAAGCTTCATACCGGAGAAGACCACAGGAAACTCAAACTGTTAAGGTCTGGGAACCCTTGTGATGGCACTGACACAGTCAAGGTATGTATGGTGGCACAGTAAGTTTTCCACTCATGTGAAAGCTGTTGTAATAGTTACCAGGAGAGGATAACCAGGAGATGAGGGCATTTTCCATTGAAATTAAACACTGAACCAAGGTCAGCTATTCTTAGCATTAGCTGAAATCAAAGAAATGAAGGCTTGCTGCATGGTTCTACTAAATGGAAAATGTTCTGAGACTTCACACATGCCATATTATAAAACTTTTGGTAGCAAAATCTGTCATTTCACCTGGTGACCTGACAGCCTTCAATTCCCCTGCTTATGCTCTCCTAATGTTATTGATTATTTGCAATTATTATAAGGCCTAATCATCTATTCTTACCTTTATTTTGATTGGGACATCGTGGGTCAAATTTATCTTTACAAACATAAACCTTCATTTTCATATCGTTTGTCTGACATTTTCCTCCAACAAGGAATGAGACATTTTTACTGCCATCTGAAGTATCTAGAAATACAGAAAAGATGAAGCTGATTTAATTGTGAATTTATCTATTATCTTTATATAGCATTCTTGATACACACTCTCTTCACTGGTCAAAAGCTGCACTTTATTACTGAATGGTACTCAGTTCTGATGTCAACTGTGTGAGCTTACAGTAACTGTGCACTTGCATCTTTTTTTCCTTGAGTATTAATTTAACAGTTTATCAAATTGATAAAACAAATAGAACAGCTTTTTCTGTGCTCCATTCAGTAATATGTAACACTTAGCAAGTGCCAGAAGGACTTGTGTACAGCTTACACTTCTTTTGTGTTGTCATCACTTCGGACCATCACTTCATGTGTGCTGTAATACTGAAGACTGAGCACACAAAAGATGTTCTATTTGTTAATTAAGCTATATATAGGCTATATAGGCTAATAAAATAAGTACATTACATACAGCCAAATATACTTTACTATACATAAAGTTACCTATAAAATAGTGTACTTTGCCAGGCTGAAATTGTGGTAAACTATCTGTTGGTACTTCCTTTAGTATTATAACAGTGGCAGATTTAACAGGTGAAGGACTATCACACACTACAATCTTCTTCCCTCCAGTAGCATTGCAGTTATCAAATCCTTTTTTATCAACCATATATATATTTGCATATAAATTATTTGTGTTGTATTCCTTATTTGTTTGTGTTGGATAAATGATATTATTTGGGCAGATGAAAATCAGTTTATCATGTAGAAATACAGTTCTGTCAGAGTCTCCCAGATTTCTGAAACTAAAAGAAAGTAATAAAAAAATCAAAGGATTTTCTTTTCGATTTAGGCAGGAGCCCATGATTTAATAGGATTTTTTCACAAGAGATTGAGTGTTGCTGTCCATCTGCTAAGCAAATAAATTATATGTACAGAAGGTTCTCATAAGATCGCAGCCTTTTAATTTTTTTTACAGAAAGTCTTTGTTATGCAAATATGTGGTACAAAAAAAATAAATTGATAAGAACATTCATTAATAGTAGATAAAATGACATGACATATTTTTATCAATTAAAATTTTTTAAACAAAACTGTGTGGCTAACATTTAAACATATTTAATGAATATTTTATTCGTGCCGTATTATCTTTTATTACAAATTTACGTATTATGTATCACCCTAAAGAAAGGACAATTAATATTTACTCTGGCGTGGAATAATTTAAGCTTACGCCAAGAAGTCAGCTCAGGAAGTTCTAGCATCCTAGACTTTCTACTTTCAAGTAGTCTGTCAGTTTTGTTAATAACCCCAACATCGGTTTGTCAAAACACCATTTACAAAAATACAAATAGAAGAACATTAGACTTATTCTCATTTGAGGAATGTTTATTTACGATGTGAGGTTGATCAACTGATTCAAACTCTCGCGAAAAGATGAGTTGAGTTTATCGTAGAAAATAAAATGTACTTATCAAGATCGTCTTATAAGCTTAAATGGGCAGCCTTTTCTCAGTTTTCATAAAAGAATGATAATATTAAAATTTTACTATCAACCTTTTCTATTTCAAGACTTTATATCTTGAATGAATCCCTACAAACTAATTTATTTTAATTTATCTTGTTTATAACTTACAAACATAAGGTTAAGCTTACGATCAAACGAGACAAATATTCAACAAACACAATATTCAAAAATATACTCACAATGGATTGTACGGAGCCCACAAAATCGATTGTAGAATATCCGAAAGTGCTACATTTACAGCGAACGAAAGAAGTACGGCCAAGCAAAACAAGCATTGTGACTTGATGTATTTCAAAACCTCCATGATTTCGTGCTACAAGAAGGTTTATCAAGTTCAGGCACATATACCAACTGCAGAGCTGTCAGAGTTGAATAACTCTTACTCTAACCCTGCACCATTAACCCCTGGAACACTATTGTCTCATTATTTTAGTATTTTGAAAGAAGGACGTAAAAAATATTCTCGGATATGATTCACCTTGGTAATCAACCAGCCCACAAAACAAATGAACCGCTACTTTGACAAATACGTTCTCACCAGGGGAGAGTAAAAGTTAGAAAAATTGATCGAAATATAAATAAGGGAATTTTTGAAATTAATCAAAATATCTAATATAAAAATTTCTTTTATATGTTTCTGTTGGATATAGTATTTTAAATTAGTCAGCTATCATAGAATTGAGCAATTGTTGTACAACAAAATTTCAGCTTTTGTCCCCTCCCCCACCAATAAAGTTGGTCTCTCAGGCTAGTGACGTCACATTTACGGCTAAGAGGACGTGTTGGGTGTCATTTCATTGTTTGCACAGTCTACGAGTCATGATTCTTGTATGGAAAACCACGGATTTCCGCAACTATGAATGAGTATCCCAGAGAAACTGTCACAATAAATTCATAATTGAAGTATGTTTGATCGTCAATTGTCTCACAACGCGGGTTTTTTTTATTTTAACAAAAACGACTGGGCAAAACTGCGGTGACCCAGGCCGGCGGTCATCGGATAGCGTGCCAGTCATCAACTGTTTTAGCGATAATAGCCTGTCTACTGTTTTATTCATCACTTTATGACACTGAGATTTATGATTTTAGTTAACTTTTTTTGTATGTGACTTTAAAGGAAAAACTTATGAAGTACGATTGAGGTGTCAGTTCTTCCGTTACCGACTACTACTCATCAGTCTCATTTGTTCACTTAATTTGTTTTCTCCTATATCATATCTTTTTCATTTTCGCAAAACTGTTCGTTTAATACATTTTGTTTTTTATTTCGCAAAATTCGCACTCACTTCACTTCGATCGTTTTTTCCCCGTTTTTCACTGAGGCGAGTGGTCACTGGTTAATTCCGATATCGATCATATACAACTATAAAGCCATATACTGAATACTGAAAACTTTTTACATCCTTTTCGACTAAGTTACAGAATACAGGGCCCATTCTCAACCAGTTTCTGAGAGTCTCGGTAGTTACTAAGTAGTTACTAGCCACTTAAGGCTTAAACGATGAACTCGATCGCCAATAATCTTCTCACTGACGAGCCAACGAGCCGTCGAGCCACTGAAAATATATCGGCTTATGCTATTAACTTCTATTATGTTATTCGTCGTTTTCAAAAGAAAATGAAACAGTAAAGTGCATTTTGATCACTGACGAGCCAAGGCGCCAGTTTTTTGATATTGAGATAACTTAAAATTTGTAAGCGACGCCCAGTTCAAACAGTCAAAGAGTTTCATACCTACAGGAAGTTGGAGAACACGTACCGAACAATTTCAGAGTGCGATAAACATCTCCTAAAGCACTTTAGTAATGCTTCTTTTTATCAGTGTAAAACTATCCTGAAGAATTCTGTTTGTTTGTTAAATGCTGTTTTGGAGGAGTGCTAAACAATTAATTATCATGCAGGACACAACGTCCTCATAAAGAATGAGGGTGTGGCGTTCCTGTTTCGATTCTCGGACACCTCATCCATCTCAAGCTAGTGACTTAGGCGTTCTTCCACGATCAATATAAACTATAGCCATCATCGTAGTAGCAGCAATGATAAGATAACCATCAAATATACGAATAATACTTTTACTGTGAAAACGACTTGTATATCGCGACCGACAACTTAATTAAACTTTTAGTTGGGGGGTTTTTCTGATCCGCCAATCATGTGAAGAGGCGGATGCCCTCGATCCGACCTCGATTCACGTTTGCCATCCGCCTTGAGGATCCTTGATGGCATTTGCATAAGTTCCTCCCTCTTCAAATAATTGGCGGATCAGAAAAAAACAAAATCCAACTGAAAGTTTGAATTTATTATTGGTCGCGATACAAGCGTTTTCGAAGTAATCTTGACATGTTTCGGCATTGCTTATGCCATCTTCAAAATGTAGTTAAAGTTCTTTACAAGCCTGTTTTCCATATCATTATAATCGCAAACGCGCAAATGGAGGGCCGTAGCAGGGGAAGGGGCCGGTGACCCGGACCCCCCAACAGGCCCCGGCCCAATATTTTTAAGAGGGTCTCAATGGGGTGGTGGCTATTACGGTTAACCGTTAAATTTTGGCTTTTTTACGATTGCGTTTAAAGTGGGTTAATAACTAATTACTCGTGCCAAGGCCGTAAGGCCGGCACGAGTCTAGGTCTGTCGTTCAATCTATCTATGTTTCGTCGTAGTCGCAAATGTGTATGCAAATTAGGCATGGAAACGAGGCCACGCACGTTTCGCCATCGCGACAACATGACTCAGCTCAGTTTGACTTGCATCATATCGAAGCAAAGCAGTAAACTTTCTGCATGAGCAAAACAGAGAGTGATTTTCACGAGTCAGGAATGTTTAGTAACTTAAACTTCACTATAAATGCAGTCGGATCGAGCCATTGTAAAATTTACTTACAAATCGTCGATATATTCAAATGTTAGCTTGCAAATCTCGCTTTCTAAAACATGACTAAGCTGGTTTGAGACATATATTTATATCCCTCTGTTGTTTAGACTTTTGGAATTTTTAGATGACTGGCATTTTCGTGCTACTGACAAAACTTTCTTAATTCGAGGCAGTTGAATTATATTTCCATGTTCGATTAAATCATTAAGCTTACTCTTTGAAACGAATAATTAGAGTGGTTTTCATAAACCCGGGAAACAAAGTGTACTACTTAAAGTGTAAGTGTAATTACTGAGTCAAACAAATGGCCCTGAAGTGTGATAAAGCGTAACGATTTAACTAAAAGCTAAAGTGTCTTTCACTCGTCAAGATATTTGTGTTTGGTACTAAAAATCTCTTTGGTACTCAGAGAATAATTTGATGGATTGAAAGCGTTATCAGTTCGGGAATTATATTCCTTGTGCAGTCAAGAGCGTTCATATTTCCAGTTTGCTGATTTTGAAATATATCACAAAAAAAATAGTTAGGTAACCACAGGGAGCCCAAACCAAGAATTTGGTTGTACTTATTAAGTATTTATGCCTTTTATTTCATTTTGATATTCTACTTCTAAGCTATTATAGTACATTTTTGTGTTAAGTCTTTGTTGCGTACATCTATTTGAAACTGTACTGACCACAGGTATCCCAAGCTGGCTCAATTCCTTGGGCTGGGCACGAGTAAACGCACCATTGTGCGTCTAGTTTCCATTGTTCTTAATGGTTAAAAATTAATTTTTATTGTTGAGAACGCTGGAAAAAGCTATTACGACTAACTCTTCATTACGGCTAACAGGTTAGTTTTTTCCTGTTATTACGGCTTACGGTTAAATTTTTGGCCCTTTTACGGCTATAACGGTTAACCCCATTGAAACCCTCTTTTCCTTAACCAGTTTACAGTATACTATTTAAGTTAGCTCGAGCATCGAGCTAGAATGAAATTGCCGATATTTTACCCTATATAATAATTTGTTGTAACCAGAAAAGACCTAAAAACCTCAACCTTTAAGTCTTATCCCTTTTGCATACGCCGGCACCGGCTTTTACTCACGTTTTTTTTGTTTAGTAGTAAAAAGATGCTGACGCGAGCAAAAAGGAATGCCGAGATATTTTTATCATGAAATTTGTATCTTTTTCAGAATTTTTGCAAAACACTGTATACGATTTTATAGATACAGTACATATAGATATATTTATTTATTTATTTGTTTTTATTTATTTATTTTTTTATTGATTGATTGATTGATTGATTGATTGATTTATCTATCTATCTATTTATTTAATTAATTATTTATTCATTCATTTATTTAAATTTTTAGAGTACAGTTGAATCCCGGTAACTCGAACCCTCGTTAATTCGAATCTCGACCGCGCTAACTCCAACCAACATTGATTTTCCTTGATTTACGCCATACTAGTTTTACGATGGCGAAATTTTTGTTTGAAATAGGGTTTTTGGCCGCGATGCATTTTGCAATCAAACAGCGGAGGTGCAGGTGCACCTCAACCAAAACCCAGTCGAGCTACCTTAATGGATCGTCTAATGATCATCATTGATATGCTGATTGAGTACTGAGTCCATACATTTTAAAAGATCATGATACGTATCTTACACGAAGTACCTAACCATGCATTTTGTGTTGTACAATTCTTTGTTGTGTTTTGAGAATCATGTTTTGTGTTTTACATTTCTTTTTTGTGTTTTCAGACTTTTCAGAAACTTGTTTTGTGTTTTTCTGTGTGTTGTGTTTGACCCACCTGTGGGACACCTCCCCCAGGCCATTTGCAACTTAACAGGAAAATGCTAAAAATATGAAACGTCAAACGCAATGCATGCGGGGGAGTTTCATTAGGGGCGTCATCACGCTTAAAATCTTGATGAACGCCATGAATGCATGCCGGGATACCTTGGGCTTCCTGTGTTGCACTAGCAATGCATGCTGGGATGCTTTGGAAACACATGATCAGGATCAAGCGAGTGAGCGGTGGAGAGAAGTACGGTGACAGTGTCTTGCCGTGACTTTTGGTTGAAGTTTTACTTTTATACGAATGTTGCGGTTTGCTATCTGTTTGTGGAAAACACATGTCGGTAAGTAGTTATTAATTGTAATAGACATTTTTGACCTTCAACAATTTTATGATGATAAATCACTCGTAGTACCGATTTCAGCACAAGCCGAAAATGGCGCCAAAGTCTGGCGTCCAAAGTCTGTGTACCTTAATTCGTTTTTAATTCGACAAAATGAAAGCTTATAGTTTCTTTCTTTTCTAAAAAAGGTTGTTTCATTTTTTTCTCGGAATAAAAACTCCATGGTGTTCGATGGAATAAATTTTTCACTCCTGATATACTAAACTTGTAAACTTGCTTGTAAACTTGTAAAGTGAGCTCGTTTGGCCTTTGTGGTTAAATTCTCTTATAAGCTTAAAATTTCATTTTCAAACGTGATGCAACATACCCTGGGTTCCAGGGGTTTATTGTCACGTTCCGACGTTTATTTACTTGATAGGAGAGTCACACGACGAGAAACCCCTGGCCGCGGCACTTACAAATCTCACTTCCATGTTGTTTACAAACGATTTGCCTTATTTGGAAACATGGCCAAACCGGTTTTAGGTCACCGTGAGGTCACGCAAACACAGTAGATTGAAAAAATGTATACTTTGTAAGGGCTTAAGTGAGAGAAAAAGTCAAACTCAGCTCAAATAAGAAACCTTAGTTTGAAAAAAGTAACAATAAACCGGCATAAATGTATATAGTATTTTTAAAAAGCGTCTTTTACTCGCCATAACGTCAACACTAGTAACGCTTGTAATACAACGCCGGATGTGGCAAAATAGAACCGGTTGAACGAATCATCCAATCAAATTGCTCCTCAGTGTCTTAGCCAATCACAGAGTTACCTTCAAATTCTTGAAGGTAGTGCTCTGATTGGCTCGGCACTTTCAAACGGTTAACTCGTGCGCCCAGGGGTTTATTTTCGCTTCTCGCGCCTTCGGCACTCGCCAACTCTAAGGAAAGCAAATAATAAACCCCTGGAGCCCAGGGTAGATGCAACATTGACGTGCAGAATAAAGTATTCTTGTGTTGATCAGTGTGCAGAAAGTCCACTTATGCACGATTGAATCTGATTTGGCGATAGTACTCCTATTCTTTCACGCTTTGGCTATTTGACCAGTAGCCGGTCAGTGACCTCGGAATCCTATTTGACCGGCAGTTTTCAAATTTTACAATATTCCCCCGAAAAAAACATTCGTACACCATCTAAAGTACGCTGCGTACTTTACTGTGGCTGCTGCCTTGAAGCGAAGCCGAGGCAAAGCCACTATGTCATCATCCATAAACAAGTTAGCTCTTGAATGTGCATAAATAAGTTAGCTCGACACAGGAATCCCATCACATTGCTTGATTAGTTCTTGATTAGTTCATATTTTTGGTCGGAGTGTCACGTACATGACTTCTGACTGACTTCGACTTTAAAAAGCGTCTTCTTTGAACAATGCAATTATTGTCGTGGAGTGCTGAAATTGTAGTTCTAACTCCTTCCCGCCATGAGTTGAAATTGTGGAGCCTACCGAGTATTTTTGCATTCAAGAAGAACTACTAAAGAGTTGGCGGGGAAATTCTGATGTTTGCTTGACTTCGTCCAGATAATCTGTTGATCTTCCTATACGAAGTGATTATAATGTACAAGCAGCAGATCTAATTGTTTTTGTAGAAACAGCTTTATTTTTCAAAGAGAACAATGGAAGTTTCAATAATCAAGACTTATTTTTACATTGTACTGAAATGATTTCCATTCAACTCAAACAACTAGTTGTGTTTGTACTCTATCAGCTGAGAAGAGAGAATATTGAAATAAACAGGAAAACAGCAATTTGACTTGACTGTTCTTTATATTATTAATATTTGATCAAATTGCAAACATGTTTTTAAAATTCATTTTATTCACCGTGACCTTTGACGAGTCAGCTAATTATAGCTGTAGGCGAAACTTGTGTATCTTGGCCAAAATACCTCAGTGGATCTAATTGACTTTTTGTAAAATCTAGTGTAAACAGTTGACTGTACACTTTGAGACGCATATTGTAACAAATACTTCAGATCCTGATAAAATGAGAGATTTATATACACTGTGTGTGCAATGGAATTGTATTTATCATTTGTTTGATCTAAAGCATCAAATACAGTAGACAATGCAGCATCTCTGACTGTCATGCAACATACAATAAGTCTGAAGCAACGTTATGCAATGCAGGCAACCAGTATACCCTTCATATAAATTGGATACCAGGTGATCTAATCGTGTATAAACGACGGTCCTCCTATACTTCATAACATAGCAACTATATTGGCCATAATTCATCATTGCAGCATAGACCAAAGCAGCAGCCACACAAAGTCATAGACTGCATATTTTTTAGAAATGGTAAGCGGTCATAGTTAGCGCTGTACACAGGGAAATTTTCATCAAAAAACATTTTGTTTTTTTGAATGGTAATTACAGCAATTCCCATTAAAGAAAACATTTTTGTAAAAAGAGAACACTTTCCATCAATGTTTTTATTGATGAAACCATTAATGGGAAATGAATGGAAAACAGACTACGTATTATCAGAAGCACAGGCTGGTATCTGCAGACTTTCCAATATGGTTTTATGACTAAAAACAGTATGAAATATGACAAATTACCAAATTAGATTAATGACAAATCACATGAAGAAAAAGAACAAAATCCATGTTGGATTTAATGAAGATAACATTATGTAAAATGAAGATTATACAGGCTGTGTTGTACAGACTTTCCAACATGGTTTTTGACACAAACACAGACTGGGTATTATCAGAAGGACAGGATGGTTTCTGCACACTTTTCAACATGGTATAATGACTTAAGACAGTGTGGGATATGACAAATTACCAAAATGGATTAATGGCAAATCACATGAAGAAAAAGAAGAAAATCCATGTTGGATTAAATCAAGATAACATTATGTAAAATGAGGATAATACAGGCTGTTTGGTGCAGACTTTCCAACATGGTTTTATGACGCAAACATGTAATATGAAGAATTACCAAATTGTATTTATGACAAATGACAAGATAAAACAAATGTAATTATCCCAATTCCCATTCTTGTAAAACAAGAACATTTCCCATTATTGTTTTTGTGGATAAAACCATTAATGGGGAATAGATTAAAAACAGAATGGTTTCTGCAGACTTTTGAAGGTGGTTTTTCAAGTACAAACATGTAATATGCAAAAATACCAAATTGGGTTAAAGATGAATCGCAAGATCAAAAAGAAGAAAAAACCATATTGGATTAATTCAATAAAGTTTACCCATATTAGAATAAAGAGAGAAAACATCTCCGAAAACAAATAAAGCCCAAACTTTGTGAAATCTAGTTAATCCTTGTTGGATTAATGTATAAGCACAATGTACTCATATTGAATTAACAACAAAATACATTCCAAAACAAACAAATTCATACTGAAACTGAGGAAATGATGTTAAATGAAGAATAATAATTCTATTGTAAATCATCAGATCAACACTTGTTTGGTAAGGGAATACAAGTACATCATTCTGATTCTTACTTGAAGCTTTCACAAACCCAACAATTTAACAAATCCAACAGTCTTACAATACATTTGCATACTAGTTAAACAGTTGATTACTAATGAACTGTAATGTAGAATTAGAAAACTTTCAACTTTTGAACACTGTCACGGTCCATATTTTTAAGGTTGCCACCAACAACCTTTACAAATCGTTGGTCAATGAAAGCCTGGGCCAACTCCTTTGCCATATTATCTTTATTCATTGAGTCCACTTTCAGTTTAAACATTTTAAGAGCAGACATAATTTGAGCTTTTGAAACATCACTAAATTTTATGCAAGAAAACATAACAGTAGTAATGATCCTGGCACTTTGAAGTGTGAGTTCTGAAATTAATTAATAAAAAGATGGTTAGCAAAAGTTCCAATAATAATGTTCATGATAGAATGGGCCAAGAAAAATGGAAAAGGTACCAATTAGGAAGACTAATTGTTATCTTAGTGCACACCATTTGCCCCAAGAATTTTAGCATTTCCTGGTATCTTTTAGGGTATCAAAAGAGCCCATCACTAATACTTTCTTGTCCTCAAATGGAAGAAATTTGCCCAACAAAAGCATGTCCATGGTCCAGTTTTGTAGTGTTCATAATAATAATGTTAATTAGCTTGTTATTGCTAGTATCTCTCTGGGGTTAAAAATTCATCTGGCCACACCCTTTTAAAAAGACTAGGTCCATTGCCTTTTAGGGGTACTCTTGAAAATTTCAGATGAGCATACCTGATCCTTTTACAATTTAGTCCCAACTGAGCTATTAACAAGACAAGCTATGCGGGGATATCTACCCTGATTAATTGTTAATCACATTACTTTCTACTAAGTACACTTTTCAACATCACACTTAACATGCCACTGTCATCCCTGTGTGCATCCTCAGTTTCAACAGTGCTTTCACGATCACTCAGAAGTTCTGTGTCAGTAGTACTAACATGTGTCTCTGATGTAGAGTCAGAACAGAATGATGCATCTAGCTGTAAAGATAAGCAAGTCAGACATAAATATCGTAATTGTCACAAATCTAAGTTCTGCTTACAGGCTTGGCTTGAAAAAGAAATGTTTTGAATGTATAAATATATATCATTGGATCCTCTTCAGTTGTTGTACAAGATGATGAAGTATCTGAAGATCTACAATCTTGGACATAAATGTTAAGAAAAAAGTGGCACTGTCATGTCCAATTCAAAATAGAAGCGTCTCCCACTACGATACTGTACGCTTTCTTCCCCCCTACCCCCTGGATCAATGTTGGAGGCTGACGGGAAGCATCTGGGCCCACAGGTGGTCAACATTGTGTTGGGTGGGGGAGGGGGAGGGGTGATTTTGGCTCCAAATGTGAGGTGACGCACGCATTTCTTCCCAAACAGAAAATTCTTAACCCTTTTTGTCCAAGATTGTAGAACTGAAGCTCTTTTTTTTCATGGTACGCTTATCGGGCTACAAAGAAAAAGGCAAACTTCATTAGTTTATTACCTAACCAAAACTTAGTCCTCAGCAAATAATTTGAGTAATCTGACTTTATCCAACACGTGCACATTTAAATCACATTCACAAAGAATTCTTTGTGAATGTGATTGAAATGTGTGTTGGATAAAGTCAATGAGAAAAAAGACTACTGACCTGAGTATAATCGTGCCCTTTACGACTTCGTCGCCATCGCTCATCGAAGACATCCGTGATATGCTGTTTTATACTGTCCTTACCAAAGCTGGCTGGCTCAAATGAGCAGCTCTCCTCCAATGTAGAAACTAACTTATCAAGTTCTTTTATAGCAGATGAGTCTCTTTTGAAAATGGGGATTTTGTTGCCAGGCCACTTTTTCAGGGCTGCTTCTGTGACAGCTTTTCTCCTAATAAAGAAATATGTTTACATATTACTTGATAAACAAGATTGGAATTTCATACCAAAGCATTATTCACCTATCAATGTTGGCCCAAGATGGATGGGGGAGGGGGGAAGCAAACCACCCTTGGGTCTCTGGGTAAAAGTCAAATATACCCCTTGTCCCTCTTAAATCACAAAATGGTCAAATTTGGTGTGTCAAAATCCTACCCTGGTGGAGCTTTACGAAGTCAAACTCTTGTGGGCTACCCCCTTCCCCATTCTGTTGCAAAACATTGATTGACAGGTGCATTATTTTTTTTTGCGACTTAGAAAAATGCAAAATATTTTTGTTTTACTAATGAGAAACACTTTTTCAACATTTTTATTAAGAATTGATTTCGTTGATTAGTTACCAATAAATTTCTCACTTGGCTTTGTATATTCTCTGGTCCAGAGGGGTCATGGCTTTTATTTGTGAATTGGATGGCTTTTTGTTTCTGACAAGGACTTGAGGCGATGGGACTGGCATCATTTCTGCTGCTATTTCCTTCAAATGTAATTGATCCCCTATGGTTTTAAGTCCACAAGCAACAAGTTGAAATTCTGACCCTTGGGTTGCCAGTAACTGAAGAGTTTTTCCATCTATTTTTTGTTCTATGAAACAAAAAAATTATAGCTTAACTTAAGAAAAAATTCTAAGGTTAAAAGGAGGGGGAAGACACGAGAAAAAATAATAATAATAATAATGATCATTTATATAGCGCCTATCCAAAATCTGCTCTAGGCGCTTTACAAAAACATATACTGAACATGCATGGTAGACTGTGAGCATAGAAAAAAAAACATCAAAAACAAGCCGTCGTTGACTGAGGTCATCACTTTTGGCGCCAAATTGTCAAAGGCCTGTTTTCTTCCAAAAATGACCATTTTCTTTGTACAGTTACCATGTATGAAAGATAAAAACATGAATCAGATGTTCGTTAGTTTTTTTGAATAAAAATTATCCTTTATCCGCCGTTATTTTTGTTGTGAACAAACTTAGACTTTCATAAGATTTTAGTGGGCTGCCATGCCCAGGACTCAAAGTCTTACCTTCAAATTTTTTTGCTACTTCTTCATTATAGAAGTCTTTCACTTTTTCAACTACTTCTTCTGTTGTCCAGATCTTGGAATCTTCCATAATTTTGAACAAAAGACACGACTGAACCTAATATAAGAAAGCAAGCTCAAACTAACACCACGCAAACTTCAAAGATGTGGTGTACTAAAATGGCGTGAACTTGTAGTGTTCTCAATGCCCGGATGTTGGTACGACTCGACTTAGTCTCCTCTCCAACCTTGTCTCTCTTCTTTCAAAATGGCGGAATTGAAGGAAATTTTCGTATTCTACTCAAAGATGAGTTATAATTTGCATCATTTCTTTTTACTTTCAAAATGAAAAGGAATTGGAAGCGCAGTGAGATAGGCCGCTGTTGCTGCAGTGATCTTCCATATCAACACGTTCACTGCCCTTGTAGGTCTTGTAAAAACAGAGCAGTTTCGTCTTCTGTGGAGTTCAGACACTGGAGAAGCTCAATAAGAATGGAGGAGCTGAACGACACTACTTCTAGTTTAGATGCCGGTCCCAATCAGTAAGTGACGTCTTTGACTTCATACGGATTAAATTTATATTCTATGGGCCAATCCTAAATCGTATGCATGCATAATTTTTATAACTGTGCAACTACATTAACTTTTATTTGTCATAGTCTGCAAGCTGGTAATACTGCAGTTTCTTCAGCTAGTAATGATGGCATTACCCTAGATGATGAAAACCTTGAAACACAAAATGATTCAAATGATGAGGGTGACGAAGATGAGGAGGATTGCATTTCGAGTGGCCCACAGATGGAAACACAAAGTTCTGATAATATAAAGTACGAAATTGTGAGTTCAAGTTGCGAGGCCCTCATGCTTGTGAACCAAATGCAGGGATCTTTAAGTGACTTTGAAGATGTGTTAGATTATGCCAAAAGGTTATTTTGTAGAGGTGATAACACTCTCACTAACCACTGGCCAAAAAACTGGAAAGAAACCGAGAAACTGTTAAAAGAGTATGGTTATAGAAGTCCCAAGGAACTCTTTGTGTGCTTAGATCAAAGTCACCGTTCTCAATGGGATGTGATGGGGGACAAAAACACATTCTGTCACTTCTGTGGCAACAAGGGTAATATAAAATATTATTACCTTGGTCTTCATGATAAAATTTGCACTTGGTTCTCTGATAATTCTATGTGTAAGAAAATGTTGGCACACTGGGTCAACAGAGAAAGCTGGATTAACAGTCAACACCCTAATAACATCTCGAAAGAGTTATGGGATGGTTCTCGTTTTAGTGAGCTTGCTTGGTTTTGGGATGCTGATTCTGAGTGGATGCTACCACATCTATGCATTTTGTGTGGGAATGTCATTAGCACTGACAAAGTTAGGGGATTTCCACAGTATAATGGCACATATTCAGTAAAATGGGTAGAATGTGGTCAGTGTCAAAGTGTGCAGCCAGTATTTGTTAATGGTGACCCATGCAATATAGCATCGATAGGTCATTGGGATGGCTTCCAGCCCTTTGGATCACCTGGAAAACATAGTTGTAGTAAATTTGAAATTGTTGCATATAATTTTATATAGCTACAGTAAATGAACAGTAAATGAACATGCATGTATATGAAGTGATATAGGTAGTGTAACACGTAACTGTCTAATAATCACAAGTTGAAAATAATTTACATCTGCAGGTGCTGTAGATGTCAGTGTTGGTAATATGTGACCCTCCACTTGGACCCTGCACGCTCACGGCACTGGTCGCACGTTAAAACAAAAGAGACACGTCTTAACACAGTCAACAGCGTGTTAGTTGTGTTCCTCATTAGCTTTTAGTCTTTGTTTATCGTCGCACGTTCATAACAAAGAAACGTGCAATAGTCTATCGTACGATTTTGCACTGCAATAACACGATAACTGTGTCAACTTTTTTCTAAACCACCACGTTAAATTACAACTAACGTTTGCTGTTTTAGGGTATAAACACTCGGCCGATGGAGAACAATTCTGCAAATAAATCTTTGAACACTTATATAGCAAATTAAAAACTTAGCAAGTTGTCATTATCAAACTGCCATTATGTTGGCAACATCAAATTTGCTTGGCTAATTATTTTTGCATCGTGCGATATTCTCGTTGACCATTGTAATAACAATTTTCAAAAACACTTTAAAATAAGAAAACTCTGTTATTTCTTGTTATTGATATAATATCCAAGAATTTCAAGAGTGATCAAAAGCGAGTTTCAAAGTTCATTCGAACGAGTCGAGCACGTGACCGCGGTTACGAGGAACACCTGAAGTTTAACTTACACATCAATCACACACAGAAAGAAGACAAAATTATGATTACTATGAAATCATTTTATTTTCATTTGCATGTTATCAAGTCTATTTTATTTACATGAAATCAAGTTTTACTAACCTATATTTCATTTTATAGGAGAACAAGACAAGCAATATAGCAATGGATTGATGTATTTTATAATACAAAACCTAGTAACCTATAACCTTGATTCAATTTTCGTCAAAATAACAGACTCATTGTTTTTCAGTATGGTTTTCGAAGTATATTAATGCTAACTTTTGGAATAGTTTTACAGGCAAGAAACTGACTACTTTTGTTTTTTTACTCGGGCTACCTGTGGTAGCTCGAGTCTAGGTTTACCTTTTCGGTCTATCAATCTATCTATCTATATATCTATCTATCTATCAACGTCGCAAATCGGCAAATTACCCAGAAGCCTTTGGGGTACACTGTTGACCACGAGGCTTCCTGTGGTCGCGAGAGATTGAGAACAAAATGGCAGACGCTATCAATCGGAATTTATCGAACTTATATTGGCTTTTAATCTCAAGATACTTTGCTTTTAATCGTTAATATCGAATTCTCGAATTTAGTGGTGACCTTCTTACCAACTTATAATGTATTGATCGTACAAGAACACGAGACAGAGATCGATTTGTGGCAGCGAACTTCACTTGAGGAGTTAGACACGGAGATATTGTCTTTGGATCAGTAGTTTGTTTAAATTAATAATATTCCACCACTGCTTGCACATTATGTTTGCTTATATAAGCTTTATTTATACACTGTGTCTACAGTCATGCTCTTCCTGAGAGCCGTGTTAAAAACGAACTAATTAACTAACAATATCTACAATGGTTTGTTTATTGATTAAGCCAAGAAACAGGAATTAGTAATTGGTGCAAAATTACACCAAATAAACAATGGAAAACAATTTTTTTTTTATTATTAATATTTAGTGCAATCTGTATTTTGTACAATGTCATGATTATATTGAATGCACTTTACTGTCAATCATGCTCATGTTCAATGTTAGCAGATAAAAATATAGTGATGGATAATCATGGAAATGGTAGTAATGTTTATGAGACCTTATACATGCTTATATTAGCAACAATTGAAGAATAATTTTAGAATGTACAAAATGATATATCATTTTGTACAAGCTTTGTGCAACCATGTTCACAGAAACAAGATAAAGTGGATTGAAATGAAGATGTTACTGTATGTAGTAGTATCAGATTGATGTGCTATGGAGGAGCTATATATGGTATCAGTAATGAGCATATATTGTATGACATTACACTTCTCCAAATAAAGCATTATCAACTGACTACTGCTATAATCATTGATCTGCTCCATATTAAAAACATGGTAATCCATGTATTGAAAAGTTGTGTTAAGAAACTGAAATGTACTGTACTGAAATGATTTCATAGAAAGGTAACTGTGGTACTTCTAGAATTTACCAATGTGATAACAGCAATATCAAACTCATTTTAACTTGGACATTGAAACAGTCTGCTGCAGTTTGTAAGTTTTGTTTCCATAAATCGAAGTAAAAAAGTACAGAATAGAAATTTAAATTGTCTGAGCTATGATGTATTATCTATAGATCATATTGGATCATTTGGTAGGCATTTACAAAATAAAGCAGACCATATACTGTATATGTCTGGCATGATAAAAAGACCAGCAGTATATCAATAACCACCAATCAGGTGGTACAATTACCTTCCAAAAACGTTCTCCCTGGCCAATATAATTTGTGTTCTACTCTGGGAGTACCTGTCATTTTTGCAATCAAAAGACAATGACAAGTCAAACTGGTTTGCATCAACTTCTGTTCTCCATTTCTCCCCAAGTATTACACAGACGTAGCCCGAGTGAACGCCTATTAGTTAAAACTGAGTCTGCTTTTTAACCCTTTGGTGCAGGTGCAATTTTCTTGGATTTTTTAACATTTTTAAGGACTCCATATAAGGGGTTGTCAGGGAAACTATTGTTGTTCCAAATCACTAAATGCACAGGCTTTCCAGGGATGCCTGTTGAATTCGAGGTCACTCGTTGGTTTTGCGAACAGTGGGGCCTGAATTCGGCAAATATCTGTTTATAAGTGCCTTTTTTCAGCCATTTGCTACCACAGGAGCCCCTAGGTTGCATCATTAAGCTCGACTTGGTGGTAGAGACAATCTTCTGGAAGAATTCAGAGGTGGGAGGCGATTTTATGAAGAAAATTGCGCCAAAGCGTGTTCTGTTTGGAAGTGGAGTCGTTGGAGTAAAGTTGTCTCCCTGGTTGTGGCTGTGGTGGATTTCAGAACCTACCAAGGCAATTTCGGCGAGTTTTTACTTCTAAAGAATGCAATCGGTGCAATATTTTCTTGGTTGGTGCGAGTGGCTGGGGACTTATAAAAAATGTCTTAAATATTAGTTACGGGGGAAATGCTGTCGAAAATTTGCATAATTTCCCAGAATACTGTTCGGTCAACCAGAAGAAAAACACGTGCTTCCATTAGAAGCCCGAATCAAAATGCTATTGCTCGGTCCATTGAAGAATTGAGAAAGAAAAAAACACAAAAACCACAAGAATAAGGATTGAGGTTTGCTAGGAATGTCGAATTTTGGCTTGGAAAGGATGTTTTTGACAATCAAATGAGAGATGAATCACATTGTTTCCGAGTGTTGTTGTATGACGCAAAAACACACATTTTCACAATCACCTTGAAACAAACAAAAAAATTGGACTCCAGGTCATTTTTTTTGGTTGTCAAAGTTTAGTGTTTTGACTAGTGTCATCATAAACTCATTTTTGGAAGTCCATCTAGCGATTTGAGAAACCTGGGGTGTGTTCCATTCATCCAAAAAAATCGGTCAGAGAATCCGAAAAATTCCACTTTTGAATGGAACTGATTTTTCTGTTTTGAAAAACCAGTCAAAGGTATATGCGTGTTCCATTCGATTATTCTTGCCTCGATTTCAATCCTTAAAACAAAATGGCGGATTGGGGAAGATTCTTGGCCTTCTTGGAGTTACAGGATGATTTTAGCCTTACAAGTGTGTCTAGTTATCATGAAGTTGATGATATAATTATACTGAGTATTGTTTCTTCCTTCATGAGGAGAAATTTGACACGCATTCAAAGCTATTACGAAGCAACAATTCCATCATATTTGCCTTCAGAATTTAAAAGCCATTTCCGAATGACCAAAAGAACACTGCAACTTCTTTCCAATGAGATCATGCAAACACGTCGAATACCCTTAGGTAATTCTTCTGGGTGATCTCCTGTGCTTCCTGAGAAACAAATTTTGACATTTTTGTGGATCATGGCCAATCAAGAACCTGTTCGTGCTGTGGCAGACCGTTTTGATATCACTGTAAGCAGTGTTCACAGGTGTCTTCATCGTGTAACAAAGGCAATGCTTGACATTTGTAAACAATACATAAAATGGCCAAGTGGTGAGTAATATTATTTAGAGGAATTTTATGGGTATACAGTTTATACATTCGATAATTTTAACCTCTGTTGATTATATGTCGACAGCAAATCAGGCTCGCACGATAGCAGCAGTATTTGAAGATGGATGGGGATTCCCGAGGATTGTAGGACTGATAGATGGAACACATGTTCGCATCCGTGGCCCAACACACGATCGAGATGCTTATATCAACAGAAAGAAATTCTTTTCGCTTAACATTTGTTATGGTTTCGACGATGGATACCTCAGATAAACAACAAGATGGAATGGATTGTGTTGGCTCTTTATTACAACTCTCGCGAGCCGCCATCTTGAAAGAACATGTGTTCTAATTTACATAACGGAAGTAACTCAACGGAAGTAAAACCATTACATCCTCCCCTTCCTTTTCAAACAATAAAAACTGCAACAGTGAAATAACAAAATGTCAAATTAATTATTTTCAAATCCTAGTCTGTCGGGTGGCTTCCTTGTGCGTGTTGAACGCCTCAAGAATGTTTGAGATCCACCTGACTGTTCAACTGTTTTGTCATTGACAATGTCTTTAAAGTCATTCTCTTCCATATTCGATGCCCTTTCTCTCTCAGTAGCTGTGAGGTCACTGTCTACTGGTGCACTACCAATATCGGGGAATCTTTCACTAGTTCTGTGCAGATGTCGACGGTTTCTACGCAGGACATTGCCATTTTCCATGGCAACCATGTAAGACCGAGGGTGTTGAGTGGTGTCCTTGACAATACCTGGCTGCCATATGTGAGTTTTAGGGTTGAATACTCGAACTGGTTCACGTGTCTGTAATGGTGGTGAGGGCTTTGCAGTGCTATCATAAGCAAACTTCTGCTTGTCCTGTCTTTCTTGAAGGTTCTTGTTTACATCTCCGTTGGCTGAGAGTCCAACACTTGCTTTAGAAATTGATGGCAAGTTTGTTTTGTACACTCTTGAATTTAATAGTTCTGCTGGTGACAACAAAGTATGGTCCAGCGGAGTTGTTCGGAGACATAACATTGCTAAGTGGGGATCCTCCCCTGTTTCCTTACATTTTTGTAACAAATTTTTAACTGTTTGTACATTACGCTCAATGAACCCATTGGCTTGTGGGTAGTATGGTGACGTAGTCACATGACTGAATCCATAAGTAAAACTGAACTTCTGAAATATCTCAGAGGTAAACTGAGTGTCATTACCAGTAACCAGCTTGTCTGGTATCCCATGCTCTTCAAACATGCTTTTCATATGAGCTATGGTGGTGCTAGATTCACAATTGGCCAGTTTTCGTACGAGAGGATATTTGCTATAATAGTCACAAACAAGCAAATAGTGTGAACTGTTCCAGTAAAACAGATCTGCTCCAAGAGTATGCCAGGGCTTCTGAGGTACATCATGTGGAATCATGGGTTCTTTGATGTTTTGCTTCTGATGACGCTGACATGGGGTACACTCTTTTACCATATCGTCGATGTCCTGGTTGATATTGGGCCAAAACACAGAGCCTTTGGCACGTAACTTACACTTCTCAGAGCCTTGATGACCATAATGTAACTGGTTAAGTACTTCATTTCGAATTGTTTTAGGGATGATAATCCTAAGTCCCTTTAAAACTATACCATCAGCAACAGTTAACTCATCTCGATAATTCCAATATGCATGCAGGTTTGATGGACATTCTGACCTTGTGTTTGGCCAGCCCTCAGTAATCACTTTCCTTAGTGTAGCTAAATCAGTGTCATTTGCTGTCTCATGTTTGATCTGTTCAAGTCTGATGGATGAAGCATTCAAATGTAAGTGTAGTTCATGAATTGAGATATCAAGTCCTGGAATCTCCTCCCCAGGACATGGGTTGATGCGCGATAAGGCATCTGCAAGCGGTATTTCCTTTCCAGGAACATACTTCACCTCAGCATTATACTTTTGAATTCTTAATAGCATTCTTGAAATACGTGGAGGTGCACTCGACAAATGTTTCTTTGAAATTGCCTCGAGTGGTTTATGATCCGTTTGGACAACTACGGGTCTGCCGTAACAGTAATAGTGAAACCTCTCTAGTCCATGCACCACTCCAAGCATTTCTCGTTCAATATTTGAGTAGCGTCTTTCAGTGTCAGTTAGTAACTTACTAGCATAGGCAACAGGTTGGTTGTCCTGTAGAAGCACAGCGCCGAGCCCACGTTGTGAGGCATCAACCTGAACAACTACTGGTTTCTTACCATCAAAGTACTTGAGTGATGTGGTTGCTACTACAGCTTGTTTGACTTTTTCAACAGCTGCTTGGTGTTCAGGACTCCAGACAAACTCACTTGATTTCTTAACTAGATCCCATAATGGCGCTGCTACTGAAGCCAGATGTGGTATGAATCTGCTGAGGTACTGTGTTGCTCCAAGGAATGACTGCAAATCTTGGATTGAAGATGATGGATCCATTGCATTTATTGCTTCTACCTTTGAGGGATCAACCTCTAGACCATTTGCACTCAAGATATGCCCATAGAATGGGATGCTGGTGCTTTTTATGACACATTTCTCATCGTTGAACTTAATACCAGTGCTACGAGCTCTCTCCATAACAGCATGTAAGTTGGTATCGTGGTCGCTTCCATCTTTATTAAACCCCACTACGACAATATCATCAGCAATGCCAGTGACGCCTGGCAGATCACCAAATGTTTCATCTACTTTCTTCTGGAAAACATCCTGTGCACATACGAGACCAAATGGGAGCCGGCAAAAGTGATAACGCCCGAAGGGAGAGTTGAATGTTGTCAAGTAAGAGCTTTCTTCATCAAGCTTAATGTTCCAGTAACCACTTCGTGCGTCGACAATAGAAAAGTACTGCGCTCCATTCAGCTTAGCCAAGATATCCTCCAATGTTGGTGTACAGTGATGAGGCCTTTTAATGGCTTTATTCAAGTCTTTTGGGTCTAGACATAATCTGATTGAACCATTTGACTTTGTTGAACATACAAATGAATTGACCCAGTCAGTGGGTCTATCTACTTTCTTGAGTATTCCTTGAGCACATAATGAATCAAGTTCTGCTTTGAATGGTTCCCGAAGGGCTTCTGGTACACGACGTGGTGGATGCACCACAGGTGGTAAGGTTTCATCAAGAATAATGTGGTATTCACCTTCGAAACATCCAATACCATCAAAACAGTCACTGTATTGAGCAATAAGTCTTTCCTTTGCTTGCAAGTTTCCCTTGGGCTTGGCAGTTGCTTTTGGCTCTAGTTGAGGTTCTGGATCTGGGTCAATTGTACAATCCAAACTACAGTGGAGTGTTATCAGCTTCAGGTCCTGACTTGTTTGCAAACCCAGTATGACTGCGCTTTGTGATTCCACTATATGAAATACAGTTTCTACGCTGTTATCCTTGTATGAGACAATCAGTGTACAGCTACCATAATTTTTTAATTAATTGATAGTGTTTTCTCCATATGCAATGATGGTAGTATTACTTGCTTTGACTTCTACATCTTGGAATAGTTCAATGTATGTTTTGAGGGGCATTACATTGCCCTCTGCACCGCTGTCAACCTTGCATGCCACAGGTTTATGGTTGATGTTTAAAGTAATCATTGCTTGCTTAGATGATCCTTGACCAATATCACCAATAATCAGTGGGTTAAAGTAAAGCTGCTGATCATCATCTTGCTCTTTCATAGCATTCACACCTTGTCTGATATTTGGTTTGGATTGTGACGGTATGTTTGGCCTTGATCGACACTGGCGTGACCAGTGGTGCAGACGTTTACATGAATTACAACTTGTGTTGAATGCAGGACAGTTCTCTCTCTTTGACACATCATGGTTCAAACCACAGTTCCAACATTTTTTCTTTACACTACTTGATTGTCGCTCTTGGCTTTTAGGTTGATCCTGTTCCTTCTTTAAGGCATGTAGCTGTGTGGTATCAGAAACTGGAAGGTTCATACCTTGAACCTGACGCTTGGTAGCCTCTTCTGTTCTTGCAATGTCTATGGCTCTGTTAAACGTCATATCTGCTGATTCTTTCAAAAGCTTTGACCGAACCTGGTCAGAATTAGTTCCAAAGATCAATGCATCGATGAGGTGTTCCTCTGGGTTTTCAAATTTACACTCTTGGATGAGAACTCTGAGTCTCTTTACAAATAAATCCACTGATTCTTCTGCTCCTTGCTTCATTGATCTTAACTTGAATCTAGATAATCTGAAATTGCTCTTTGGCACAACAAATTCTTCAAATTTTTTCCAGTATGTCTCTAACTTTGCTTTCTCTTCCTCAGTAAGTGTCCATGTTGATGCAAGTTCAATGCCGTCGTCCCCCGACCAAAGGAGTAAATAATTAACTTTCTCTTCTTCTGATTTGTCCTTGAGAGGACCGTTAAAGATTAAACTACATTTTGCTTTGAATTTCTTAAATAACTGAGGCGCCTCTGGGGCATTCCAATCAATGCTTGGTACTGGTAATCCAGCGATGAGCTCACTAGTTGTTATCTTGTTTCTTTAGCTTGAACTTTACAAAAATATTCCTTTCCCGTTGTCTTCCGACCTAGAATGACAAACCTGGAGTGTGGATTAGGTCCACTTCTGGCACCATGTTATGGTTTCGACGATGGATATCTCAGATAAACAACAAGATGGAATGGATTGTGTTGGCTCTTTATTACAACTCTTGCGAGCCGCCATCTTGAAAGAACATGTGTTCTAATTTACATAACGGAAGTAACTCAACGGAAGTAAAACCATTACAACGTTCAAGTAAGTTCATGATATTTTTGTAGAAAATAAATGAACTATTAGCTAACTTTATAACCAGTGAATCATCTAAATCAACATCACCAGCAATACCCTATTTATTATAGTGTCCAGAGAGTATTCTATCCCTTGCACACTAATTTGGGACACATCCTCTCTCTCACACTACCACTGCATTCTTATTCTATGCATCAGCAACTCTCAACTCACTAGTTCGTTTTTGCTGAGAGGAAAACCGGAGTACCCAGAGAAAAACCCTTGAAGCAAGGGAGAGGTGCAGGAATCAAACCCACTGAGGTGAAAGGCCAGCACTCGCACTGCTAGGCCACCCTTGTTTTGGAATTCCCTAATAATAATGTAATAATCCAATGTAATATTACCATTCAGGTTTTGTATAGTTGGCATTCCAATTTACTTTTACAGGTAGTATGTGATGATAATATGGTATTCACAGAAGTGCTTGCTGGATGGCCTGGATCAGTGCATGACTCTAGAATACTCCATAATTCTGTACTCTGGCAAACAGCAGCAAACAAATTCCTTGGGGACACTCACTTATTAGGTGATGGTGGTTATCCATTACTAAGGTACAAATAACAGGGCCATATTGTAGAGACCACATATATTACTACTTCCCAGTTTTGGGGATGTCATTTTAGCCCCTAGCTTGGTAGATTATTAGTGCACAGGGTCTAGCTAACCACTGAAATAGTAGCTAATAAATAAATCTAACAAATGTTTATTTTTCTTATTTTAGATGGCTAATGCTCCTTACAGAGATAATGGTCATTTAACACCCAATGAAAGGTTGTTTAACACAGTACTATCCTCTATCCGACAGAAAGTAGAGAGAGCTATATCATTGTTAAAGGGAAGATGGAGAAGATTACTCTATCTTGATTACTTGGATATCAAATTAGCAGTGCAAATTGTTATTTCCGCTTGTGTTTTGCACAATTTTTGCTTAATTCATGATGACTTTGATGATGGCTACCTGCTAGATGATGATGATGATTCTGATGATTCTGATGATAGCCAACAACCTGTCAATGGACCTGCTCAACAGAAGAGGGTACATTTGATGAACATTATTTCTGCTAACCAATGAATACATGATTTTCATTTTATATGCATGTAGCTTTCAGTTAAACATAAGCATTTAATAAAACAACATTATACATAATATCAACTTTGCTTTATTTGCCACTGATTGCAATTATTTCTAAGTTCAATCATTGGGTATTTCTCGACTTTCACTAGTCTTAAAATATGAACATAACCTACCCTGCAAGCAGAGGATTACAAAACACTCATTTAAAAACAAGAGTATTCTTTGTAACACTGTAACAGAAGGAATTGTGTTGGGGATTGGGGGGGGGGGGGGGGGGTACTGCCTTTATCCAAGTAGTGGTGATCTATCAGTAGTCAGTATTGAAATGACCCCTAAAAGGTATGCCTAAATTAAAAGAGCTGTTGAAGCCATGTTCATTTCAAATTTCAACCTCCCAAAAAGGTATGTTTTATCAGAGACTGCACAACACCTTTCTTCTGTTGTTTCATGTTTGTCTATAAATAACAATTGATACTAAAAAGCATGGAATCATGTTGCATAACTGGCTTTTGAGTTGGAACCCCTAGCTTAAAAGGTTCTCACAGGAATATTTTTAACCCAGGCTAAAAAGAGCATTGACAAAGGAAGTATCCCCACCCCCTTTTAGGCATAAAGTAGAACTCAACATTTAACTCAAGAGATTTTAAATATCCTTGGGGACCTGAGAAAAAAAAGCAAGGCTGGGGAAGAATGGGAGAAGAGAGGCAAAATGACCCTTTTCCCTTCTCCTCACCCCAGGTCAGACCCTGATAAATGTTCCAACACCAACGTTATCTTCAAACATTTTATCACTTATTCTTCATAATTTCTAGAAACTGGCTGAAGAATTCTTTCTTCTCTTGGTGCATTTCTCTCATTAACTGCGTCTTCTCCTCCTCTGCTTTTTCTCGCTTTTCTGTATATGTATGCAAGAAGGCTAGCATTTCTGCAGCAGAAGAATAGCTCTTCCTCTTTCTTTGTGGCCTTTTCTTTACCTTTTTATGATCATCATCACTACCACTATCATGATCTGATTCTTCATTATTTACATCTGTACAGCTTGTGGAGGTTGATGAACCATCCTTGTCATCACCGGTATCATAAGTATATGTTGGATTGATTTTAGGATTATCACCCATGCACTGTTCCATTGCATCTGTAAATTTCCAGGTCTTCTTCCCTTGTCCAGTGCTCCTGTTGTGGTCTTCCACTTCTTTATATTTCCCCTCTAACTTAATCCACTTTCTCATGCATTGGTCTCCAGAAACCTTTACATCAGCAGTTTCGTTGAATGTAGAGGCTATTATCTCGAAAACATCCTTTTTTGTCTTCTTTCCTTTTTCAAAAAGGCTTTTATGTGTTTTGTAAGAATCTATAAGTAGCATAACATAGCGGTCATCCCACTTTCGTAAGACTGATTTCTCGGTTTCTTTGGTTGTAGAATCTATAGAAACATTGTAATCAATCACTGATTTGGAATTATTATAATTAGGTTGATAATCCACATGATAATTCCCTTGAACATACTTTCTTTTTGACTCACGAACAAAAACAAAACGAGACAAAACACCGACAAAACACCCTTCAGATTAAACACGTTTTTCTCACCTTTGTCTGTTGCTGGACATTCTTTTGATGTCTCATCTGATAGTAACAAGCTACAAGGATGACTTAGGAAAATACTTGCTTCTACTGAGATGAAACCACACATACTACATTGGAAAATTTGTCCTTGTGGCTGTCTGAAAGCACTGTGGCCGTAATCCGCCATTTTGTTTCTTTGCATGTGAATTCACGGCCAAGGAGACTGGTTACGACGAATACGAAAACAAATTGCAAATGGAACAGAAAATTTCGGTCATTTCGAAATTTTCGAAAAAGAGGACTACCTCAAAAGGTTGTCCAGAATTTTCGAAAATTCTTCTCGAAAGATTTCCGTTCCATTTGATATTTTCCCAGAAATTTCGATTTTTTTGGCTGAATGGAACGCGCCCCTGTAATATGCCAAAACCATCGTTCCTACGAGAACCATATTTGCAAGGGCAGGCACCAAAGGGTTAAGCCTTTGGATCAAGGTCCTCCTTTTCCCTCTACATTTGGTATTTACTTTGGTGACGATATGACTCCACTGGTCATTAAAAATTGGCGAGTCAAATTTTCTCTTTAGCTGAAGTATTAAGAAATTGATTTTGATCTCATCTAATTGTTGAAACCCCTTTGCCCCTGTTATGTTCCCTGTTGCTAATTCTTCGTCAGTGAAAAGTAGATCGATGCACGGCATGGCAGTAGTTACTAAGTCGGTGCCAAGATCTACCATGACACCGACTTTTTGTTGTTGTTTGTCTGTTGGACTATGGAAGTGATTTAAGTTCAAAGTGCGCAGCGGAGTTCTGGTGGTTTGAGTAGGGTAACTTGGAGGCTGAAATGGTAATGCCAATGGAGGGTTTGGAACCAGTTCTGGACTTGTACACAAATTCACGGCATTGTCAATTGATGTATTGATGAATGAGTTATCTGAGATCAGTTCTTCGTCTTCAAACATTGGAGACTCGTTTATTACCTGCCTTTTTCGGGTTTTGGCTGTATTGAGGTAAGTTGTTTAACTAGTTCTGACAGCTGTCGGACTTGTTCTTGCAACTCGCTTGCTA
This sequence comes from Telmatactis stephensoni, assembly GCA_029948255.1. NCBI lineage: Eukaryota > Metazoa > Cnidaria > Anthozoa > Actiniaria > Isophelliidae > Telmatactis > Telmatactis stephensoni. The sequence goes on along the minus strand of JALIZF010001827.1, from coordinate 24,808 downwards.
CGTCGTGATAATCTGTCTGCACTGCTACATCTACTGTTTGCACCGCTACATCTATCGTCTGCACTGCTGCATTTTTTATGGGAGTTCTAATTGTGCTCCCAATAGCTACATCGTTTGTCTGCGATGTCCTCTTTATCTTTTGGTTTTTCTGGCACTGTTCTTCGTTGAACTCACGAAGCAAATGAAGCTGCAAGAAGATAAAGAACATTTCAAATTCAGTGCTAGAAGAGAAACGCTATTAGAATTAAATTGTCTGTCACTTTATTCAACAACAATAGCAACCTATTGTATTCATGAATTTTTATGTGACAGGTGTTCTAAAGTCTATTGCCCTAACAAAGCAGAGAATAAAAAATTTCCGACCTCGGTGGGATTCGAACCCAAGACACTTTGATTTGTACGCCAATCAGGCCGTACCACCTGAGTCTACAAGGTCAACTGTCTTTTCTTGAGACAGTTGTGGGTATAAAGATGATAGGAGCGGTGTTAGAATGAAGGAATGAAGAAATGAAAAACCGCGTAGCACTGAGATGAATGAAGTGGCAGTAGTTTGAATGAAAGACAACATGCGTTCTATCACTACATTCATTTGAAGTTCAATTAATAGTTGAGAGGAGGGGGTTATTAACACAAAAATTATCCTGATAGCCATGCTAAGATTTGTTGAGCAATAAAACTGATCTGGAGTAGAACACTCAGCAAACTCAGTTTATTTAGGGCTTAGGCTTTCAGCCATCTAAGAAGTGAAATAAATATCCAGGTACACAAAAAAAAAGTATCCAGGGTACACAAAAAAGCGCTCAAAATTTCATAAAGCAATCAATCATTCTTGGGGGAGAGTCCAAGTTTGGGTAAAAATCTCAATTGTCGAACCATCTAAAACTGAGTTAAAAAGAAAGTCTTACCTCGTTTGTTTCTTTTCTTTCTTCCAAGTTGTCTAATTTTTGCTTTTTATCAGTGGCCGTCTTTGTTTCAGCATCTATCTGGCGTGGTGCGTTCTCGTCCGGCACCTTGTCAAACAAGTGGTAATTTTTTGGATCTTTGGAGAAACGCCTATCTTCTTCGTTAAGAATGCCTTTATCATCTAAAGGTATAAATAAAAAACAATGATTAATCTTTCTAGAGCAGCACATCCACACAGCAGTTTTTCATCTGCTGGCACTCACACTCACTGCCTCTACATGAAGTATTTTACATCCAATCAATCAGCTCACATTTTTTTGTGAAGGAGAAAGAAACAGCAAATCTGTAGCATGCGAGGGAACACATGCAAAAAGAGAAATACAAAGCAATTATAGATTAGATTTGTAAGTTAACTTACCATTTGAAGCTATAAACATGGCTACAAGTACATCATTTCTTACTGTTAAAGACACCTTTGAAAGTTTTTTAGTCTCAGAGGGCACAAATTGCTTTTCTGTCCCTTCTTCGCATAACCTCTTGGTTTCTACAATACTTGTAGTTTTGTCACTACTAAAGTAGACTAGAGAGAACTTTTGCAATTTAGTAAGACAACGAAAACTTGACATGTTGCTACAGAACTGATGAACCAGCTCAGGTTTAGACAGCTATGCAAAGTAAAACGAATGCTCTTGAAATTCCCGCTCATTTTATAGCACAGCGAATAAATAGGAAATCTTTGTCGGCAAACGCCAATTTTACCTTCATGATAAAACAATTTACTAAACAGCAAATACGTCACTGTACTACTTTGTCAGCTATGTTTATCTGTGTTTGCTGACAAACTCTGCAGATTTTACTTTGCGGTCCCATCGGCATGAAAGCAACACAGCAATGGAGCTTATTGTTACATCTACAAGTAATTGTTAGTATCCCTTTACGTAATAGTCAATTGAGGCTATGTAGGGACTGAAATGCCGATGTAGTTGCAAAAACAGCAAAATAGCATAACTCTACTGAGTGACTAGCAACTATCTTTATCTTTCTTAACAACAAAGTCCACAGATTTTATTGTGTGGTCCTACATGCATTTACGTGATGCTGACAGTTAAAAAAGAAAAGAAAACTTTGCCAATCCACAAAATTAATTACTTTAGTATTATGTATGTATTGTTGAAAACTAAATGCAAACTTTGACTGGCGGTGCAGCAATCATAAGAATCTGTAGGAAATATGACGTCACACTTTGGCATAAATTCTTGTCGGTGTTTCAATAGACTCATTGAAAATATGGACCTGAAAGTAATGCTCGACGAACTCCGTGACTCAAGACTTGAATGTCTTGATTCTCTTCTTGAGATAAAGTACATGGTCAGAAGGTCTAAATACATACTGTGTTATTTGGTTTCCCATTATGGTGCCCATTCTAGTGTTTCCAGAGAATCAGCGTCTAATTTTATAAAACTGAAGGAAACTTATCATAAATCAAGAGTTGGCACAAAAAAGAAACTAAAAGAATTGGACTTACAGGAAGAAGCTATACTATCTGTTATGCTTTGTAAGGTCACATCTTGCAACTGATCATAAGTTGCACCAGCTACAAAAAGTTTTTTTTAAGAACCACCACATCCAGAAAAGTCAATTACCAAATGCAATACTATATATTTATTAGGAATTTAAAGACACCCAAACTTTAAAGAAATAAGATTATGAAGTGCTCAAACTTTTTATTGCTCATTTCAGCTATTTACAGATTATTCATAATTTTAAATATCTGCTAAAAAGAATTTAAACTATGTCAAAGTATGGCCCTTTCTTGTCTACCAGTTACAAACATTTTGCAGCGTATTAATAGACATGTTTCTTCTATAGCTAGCTTTTTAATATCATTATTCATCATAATTCTTAGTATTTACTCAACTGGTGGGGCTACAAGATCTTCCGTGCCTGGTCTACAAAATTCTCGAATTTCTCTAAAAAGATACTGAGCTCGCTCAGTACCAAGAACGTTAGGGTTAACATGTGGTGGTAGAAGACCAGCTTGCGGGCGATTTTGATCTGATCTAAGAATATTGATTGCCACTTCTTCAGATGAACAGTATTCTTTACAGAAAACTGTTCCGGGGTGTTCTTTATCAAATCTAAAATGATGATAAGTATTCAAATTTGGAACTTTGCGAAAAAATCATTTAAGTATGACATCCAGTCATAAGCTGGTACTAGGACCGTTCATTATGCAGTCCAACAAACTCAGCACAGTTGATGGTGGCAGACTCTTCTACTGCCCTTGCAATGTCAAACAGGGAAGAAATAAATGTTTTTCGAGTTTTTTGTTTTAATAAACCAAAGCACCAATCTGGTGAAAATTTTGTGTGGCCTGCAAGGAGAAAGTTGTACTCTATTTTACGGACATAATTAGGAAAGAAGCTGATAATGGAAACATCTTGGGTGCTGTTTTTATCGACTTATCCAAAGCTTTTGACACTGTCAGTCACTCGTGCCTTCTTAACAAGCTACCCTCTTATGGAATTGTCAACAAGGAACTTCAGTGGTTTACTGACTATTTGTTTTCTAGAACTCAGTCAGTCCAATTCAAAGGTGCTTTATCAGATGCTAATCCCATATTCTCTGGAGTTCCACAGGGAAGCATACTGGGGCCGCTGTTATTTACTATCCATTTTAATGATGTGCATATGCCTCTTCAATCAACTTCTATCATCACCTATGCAGATGATACAGTGATATTTATGGCTGCCAAATATCTGGATACCATCCAAAGGAGTCTCAATGAAGACATCAATAATCTATTTTCTTGGTTTCATGATAACGAACTTGTCCTTCATCTAAAAAAGGGCAAAACTGAGTGTATGCTCTTTGGTACTGCAAAAAGGCTTAATTCACTGAATGGAAGAGAGCTGTCTGTCTCTATTAATGGAACAATGATCAATACCACGTCATCTTATAAATATTTGGGTGTTGACCTGGACCCATCCTTAAATTTAGAGTCACATTTTGACAAGATGTATAAAAAAGCTGCTGGAAGAGTTAATTTACTTAGAAGAATTCGACCCTTAATCAACAAGAGCAGCGCAAAGAAAATTTACAGAGCAATGATTCAGCCTATATTTACGTATTGTGGAACTTTGGGACTTTGCTGGCCGCATTTTCGTAAAAGACAAATTGAAAGCATCGAACGTCGAAGTAGTAAAGTCATCAGTGGAAATCATCAAGTCCAGACAATAGACAACTTCATAAAGAAGCAAACCTGCCAATTTGTTTTTGACTGTCTTCAAGACACTGTCTGCACCCCCTTCAAGGGATATTTTCACAAAACTGAACATAATATTAACACTAGAAATAATGGGTCATCACTTAGACTTCCAAAAGTCAAGTTAGAATTTGGTCGGAAAAGTTTTGCCTTTCAAGGGGCCTTAATTTATAATACTTTACCATTACAAATTAGAAATTTACATTCTAGATTATTATTTAGGAGTAACTTAAAAGAGATTTTTTCTCAATAGCTTTTATTGGACACTGATATAATTCTTAGCTCATTTAAAAGAAATGACAAAATGACATGTTATAGTTTCAAATAATTTTAAATTTTATAGATTTTTAGGTTTTTAGATTTTAGTTTTTAGATTTTTGTTTTCTTTTTCTTTTCTTTATATTTTGTTACAGGACCCTTTTGACAACAGTATTTTAACTGATAGGTTATCCTGTATAAATATTCGATTATTATTATTATTATTAGATAAGATTCTACTAGTGACAATAAAGCGTGTCAAAAGTTCTCACCTCAGATCCTGGAGTAGATTCTGTGTTTAGTTTGCAGCATTTTTCTTCAATTTTGATCCTTCCATGACATTTTTCGTTTCCTCGTTCTATTGTGTCCTCTATCACAGTAACTTCCCTTGATGTAAGAAGTGACTCTAAGTTTGGAGGAATCCACATCTGAGTGGTGCCACTCGTGTCTTAAACAGTTGCATTTCGTCGAAACGAAAGGCAATACGCCTTCAAACTCTTACAATATACAAGGACAGGTTTCAAGTCACTTATCGAAACAGTAGTATGAAAGTTAAGACTTAAATTTGACTCTGAAAATACCAAAACTTCAAGTTACACTTCACTGTTAATATGGCGTCTGTTACATGTGGAGGACTTGTGGAGGCATGACGATTTTTGCGAATAGATTCTGAGGGTTCCCCTCATGTAGATTGGACTGAAAATTTCACAGACAATAGTTCCGATGTATACTTCAGAAATGATATGACAGTTCCGTATTTTTATGGTCTTTTTCCGCATAAAATCGGATGATTGTGATTTTCAGCCATTAAGAGAGCATTATCTATCTGGGCCCGGTTGTACGAAGGTTGGATAAAGTTATCCACTGGATAAAAGTTATCCACTGTATAGGTTTTGTATAGATTTTATCCGCTGGATAGGGATTTACCGCTGGATAGTACTATTCACCCTTCGTACAACTGGCCCCTGGTCAATAAACTTATACTTACAAATAATCTAGCTGTAATAGCTCAAAGGCAGCCATATAGTAAGCAGTGTAAGGTAGCCAAATAAGTGCTTGTGTTTTTTTTAAAACCTCAACTTGGCTCGATTATCAAGTTTTTCTGCTTTAAATTTGTACATCAACAGTTCTCTGACAGTTCTCAAACACAAACAGTTAAGTGCCATGACACTTTTTAATGAAACTGAAGAGCTGCGTGATCTCCTGTAGGTTGCTTAAGGAGACTGACTACGTTGGCAAAAAGTAATTAAATATCGTTTAAACCACAATTTTCTAGAACGAAATTTAATGCTGATCCCAAAAACGAAAAGAAAAAAGGGGGGTCCCGCACTCGTTTTCGAGATAATCAGCATTGTATGAATGCCTATCTCCGAATTTTTGATGCGAAAATCGCTCAACCGGAAGTGAATAGAAAAGAAATTAAGAATTAGGGAAATAACATTTCTACAAAGGCCACAATTGCGTAAATATTAGCTAATGGAGTATTCTGCAAAATGGCATAAATACTTTTGATGTGAGAACAGCAAAATACCTTCATTCCTTGGCTTTTGTGCCGCGAGTACCAACCACAATTGTCCTCATGTCGAGCAAAATGTTATACAAAAATAAATTTTTTCATATGCTAGAATGATTAACTTTTTTTGCAAAATTGATATGATTGAGATTTTTAGGTGTTTTTTTAAATAAACGAAAAAAAAGTATAGGGTCCCGTGCAAAAATGAAGGGTTTTGTGCCTTTGAAGTTGTTAAAAAGGGCTAAAAAATGCTAACCGGAAGTGCCGCCATTTTAAAATGACGAGTAGCGCGAGCTTGATTCAAATTTGTGTTGACGAAAACAAGCGAGCGCTCGCTGTTTTTTCCAAAAAGAAAATATTTTACTTCATTCTCTAATGATTTTGAGTATTTAAATCCACAAGAATAAATTTGGAGCTGATTTTTGTACAAAAACTTAAGTTTTTCTATGATTTTTGCTGTTCGCTGAAATCTCCGCGCGCTATGACATTGCTTTAAGACGTAATGCGCGAAATCATGCGCAGTGCCAACGTAGTCAGTCACCTTAATGTGAATGGGCCGCAGCCACTCAGATTGGCCCATAAAATACACAGTACGGGGTTGAATCATCTATATCATCTCGCCTTGGCCAGTTGTACACTGTGATACCTTCAGACTGGAATGGGTACAAAAACTTGAATGTGAGAACTTTGCCTACTGCCTTAATCAATCGGCAAATATAAAAGTTACTGACATAGTCCACTGCATAGTAAGACTAGTTGCAGCTCATGGGCAGATATTGGACTCGAGGAATGCTGGTGGAGATCAATTAGCATCATCAGTCGGAAATCTGGAATTCCACTACTCTGTGAGATCTTCTAGAGCAAGTACTCTTCCAAACAAGCACACAAAAACTCCACAGTCCTGGCAATTGTCCTGCTGGGGAACATCAGCCTGACTGTTAGTATAATATTCCCAATGAGTGCCTGGCTTTACCAATGACAAGATGGACTGGCATTTCTCCATAGCCTGTTTGATGGTTGGTTTGTTTTTGCAGCACTGTCCAAAGCTATGACAAGGTCTTGCTTAGGAAGAATAGCAAGTAGGAACCAGTGGCAGCTCCTAGCAGGATTGCAGGGAATTAGGATACAATCCTGTTTCCTTAAGTCAGCAAATTCAAGAGAGATTCTTTCAACAGATGACTTTTCAAACATCTCTCAGGTAACAGCTTTCACTGTAAGTGGTTTTTGGGAGCAAATTAAGCAAACACTGTACAAAAAGGCAAATATTCGAGAAGAATATGCTTGAATATGGACATGCATACTTTAAGTATTCAGAAAAATTCCATGGTATTCAAGTCCGAGTGATGCAACGTCATGCTAGAATCACTCGGTACTAATCCAGCCATTTTTGTCCCGTATACTCTTGACTGACCTGATGTACAAAATATGCATACTCTTGTATTTGCATACTATTGAATTCGTTTCGTTTATGCTTTGAATATTCTTGAATATTAGACATTTTCAAATTCTTCCTATCAAACTACCATACGAATTTCAGTCGTATGTTACGGATATTCCTGAATACTAGACATCCCTGACGTCTTCTTAGCGAACCACCCCCCGAATTTCAGTCATATGTTACGAATATTCCTGAATACTAGAAATCTGAATATCATTGGTATTATACAAATATTCTTGAATGCTCAATATATTCCTCCCAACATCCCCTCCAAATACGGTAGATTTTCAAGCATTTTTTTGCAAAAGCCTTAATATTTACCCATTCAAAGCCCCTATAACTGCATCCAAATACATAATGAATAGAATAAACAAATTTATAAACAAATTCATAGCAATGAAATGTGTTTTATTAAAATACGGTATAAAATACATCAATTGACACGGCGGTATAAACATTTGAACAGTAATAGATAATAGACTACTACCTTGAATCTATTTCTTAAATGTGTCTAATAGTGTCCTTTACACTCAACTGTTTGCAATCAATGTAGCCACAGGACAAGTTGACATACGAATAGAGCTCTAGTACAGTATGAAGCACCTCCAAGAAATAGACGTTGATCACTGGTTCAGTCCCATGCTTGAGCTTTTTTGGCTTCTTAGCTTTTAAAGTTGCAATCCAAGATTCTCCAGTTTAACTAAGAAGATATAAAAGTATATATTTTAAAATCTTTTCGTTTAAAAACATTAATCACAACCAAGAGAGCACAACTCAATGTGCAGGCTACATGTATTTATACCCGAGCTGATTTACTGGAAACAACAATCATATTCCTGACATAGTGAAATCAAAACATGGCCATCCTAAGAGGATGTCCTTTATGACCTTCTCCCTGCCTGTAAGAAGGTTTAAAAGTTGACTTTTTGTAGAGTAAATTAATCTCAGTCATTTATAAGCTTACTTATCAACTTACCAGCGACTTTGGCATCCCTTCCCTCAGAGTAGAATAACTGACTATTTGTACTCTGATGAAGCTTGTTCTTCTTTCCAACCATGTATTAAAGCTTTCTCAATCTTTCCACCTCAATTTGAGATTAATGTAGGCCATATTTTAGGCTCAAAATAGATATTTTTTGTAGAAAATATTCACTTAATCTCCTTGTACTTTCAACGTTTCTTCAAAATGACCGCACAGCAAAGGCGCGGCATTCAAATTACCCATGTGACCAAATACCGCGTTTTCATTGGTTTATTTTGAAAAATGTATGGGATTCCTGTGTGTTGACCGCTGACTTGACTTACCGCTGGCTAATAATTCATTCGAAGAGAAAAGATTTATTTTAAGAACAGTTGTTGTTGGATGTTTTTCTTTTGCTGTTGGAGCTAAAAACTACTAAAAGGACACAATGAAACAAGATAAAAGAAAGGTACGTACGGCAAAGGGTTTTTTGTTAGGTTTTTCTCGGTGTAAACGTCTGTAATCGATTGTGAAGAGCAATAGAGGACTTTTGGCGCCAATTTTTCACTGTATCACACATACATCACTGACATGAATTTAGGACTTTGTCTGTTTTATTAGCTGAAGAAATCCTACCAAAATACGAGAGTAACAGCACCTCGTTAATTGCTTTTTGCTGCCAAGCGAGCGAGCCTCAGCGAGCGAGCGCTGGCAGCAGTCCTAATTTTGTCAATACGTCCAATTTGAGAGTGCGGTTACCCTGTGGATTCAACAAACCGGTTAAAACCAGTTTTAAGTTCGATAGCAGTTCACCAGTAAAAACAGTAAAAGTACTACAAAACCGGTTTGGAAACCGGTTCTACGCACTCACATGTGCTTTTTGGTGTTTTGACATCTGAAGTTTCAGGTTATAAACTCTGTAGCTAAAAAGGCCGTTTATCTTTGGTAAGTGTTACCATTTAAAGACATATCTACTTTCTAAATTGTAATTATAGAGTCAGTAGTCACGTGAGTGAGTGTTGGCTGTACGAACTTCTGTTTTATCAGTACTTTCCAAACTTATGAACTCAGCCAAATAATATTTGTTACAATAAGTTAAAAGAGTTGTCAATAAAAGTTCATGTTTTATATTATTGAAATTTCTATTTTCTATTTCTAATTATAAAACACAAAGGGATTCCACTTTCATAGAGAACATAAAGCAATATTAACTATAGGATACAACTAGAACAATATTACTCAAACAGTTCATGGAGTACTATTCCTAACAATCAACTGATCAATATCAAATGCTAATCTGGTAATTTTACAAAAGAAAATCCTCATACCCAGAGCACCTCAGTTGGTGGCATATTGTTTTTACTTCATCATTTGTTGTCTAACTGGGATTTTTTCACAATTTTAGCTGAAATGCTAAGCATCACACAAAGAGCACTGCCTCCCTTTAAAATCCTTTTGGCAGCACTCACATAAGCATTGCTTAAGACTAGTAACTGCCCTTACCTAGTGTAGAGTAACCTAAGAATCCATGATGTTGTGTTGGAATACATGAGTCTTGCATTTTGCCACAGTCTGCATGGATTGTTAACCCAGATACAAAATCTTTCAAAATGATACTTTGCATCTTATATCTATGAAATGTTTGCTTTTAGGATCCATACTTCAGAATGAAAATAATTTGGAAAGAACAAAGATAACTGAAAAATTAAATGCTATAAGAAAGGAAATCATATATGAGGGAAAGTATTCAAGGAGAGAGTACCAGTATAAAAGTTCAACTGAATCTGGCACTGCTACACAAATAAAGCCTTCAAGAAAAGAACTTTACTGTAGTCAAATGTCAGTGAGAGCTAGTACTTGCATATGCCATAATAATTATTATAACTTTTTCAGATACATACAACATGAAACAAAAGAACTGGAGCAAAGTAGCAAAAATTGGAGCACAAAACCTGTGAAACAAGAACTAATAGTTGCTACAAATTCTACAAATGATACAGCTATATAGCAATATAGCAATGATTTATTTTTTAACAACTAAATTGATTTGCACTTGAATGTCATGACTTCGCACTTTGGAATTTTTTGTTTTTTGTCAATTTGTATTTATGTAATAATGCCTAGCTGTATATATTGTTGCATGATCTTTGTAATTTACAGTTCCTTAGGAGTGACCATTGAGATCTTCATGCAGACCACTTCAAATTGAGCTTGAAATCATTTGAGAATATTTGAGCACCAACAAGATTGTTTTTGGCTTTGTTTTGTTTGATTGTCATGTTTTAATGTTATGAGTTAAACCTTGGTATTATTCACTCAGTTTTGGTCATTTTTATATTTACAATTGAGCTTGAAATCATTTGAGAATATCTGAGCACCAACAAGATTGTTTTTGGCTTTGTTTTGTTTGATTGTCATGTTTTAATGTTATGAGTTAAACCTTGGTATTATTCACTCAGTTTTGGTCATTTTTATATTTACAATTGAGCTTGAAATCATTTGAGAATATCTGAGCACCAACAAGATTGTTTTTGGCTTTGTTTTGTTTGATTGTCATGTTTTAATGTTATGAGTTAAACCTTGGTATTATTCACTCAGTTTTAGTCATTTTTATATTTACAATGTATGTAATAATGCCAGACTGTATAAATTGTTGCATGATCTTTGTAATTTGCAGTACCATGGGAGTGACCATGAGATCTTCATGCTGGTCTGCAATGTGGAGTGCTTGCAATGTTTATATATTTCTGCATTATTGCATTGATCACTTCAAATTGAGCTGGGAATCATTAGATATCTGAGGATCAACAAGAATTTTTTGCTTTGATTCTGTTCTTATTTTTGTTTTTCCCATCGTTTAATGTTGTCTTAAACTTTGTAATAATTCAGTTTTGGCATTTTTTTATTTATGTAATAATACCAGACTGTATAAATTGTTGCATGGTCTTTGTAATTTGCAGTACCATGGGAGTGACCATGAGATCTTCATGCTGGTCTGCAATGTGGAGTGCTTGCAATATTTTTGCATTTTTGTATTATTGCATAAGTTAGTTCCAAAGTATTAATAGCAACGATCAGCAAAAATCAAAGAAAATCATAATTTTCGTGGCAATGGTGAATCCTCCGATTTCGTTCATATTACAGTGCTAGGTAGGCCTTTAGGAAGTATGAATTGTGGTATATTTTATTTCAAAAAAAATCTCTTTGTTTCGGAGAAAAACAAGAAAATCGAATTTGCGCCTAATTAGCGCTAAATTTAGACCCAAATGTAGCCCAAGTTTGAAGCTCTCGTGAAACTTTGGAAATAGTCTACAGCCAATAATATTTCTGTGCATTTTAGAAGGGTATACCAGCTATGGCCTGAAAGCATTTTTGTTGAATTTACTTGATATTTTCACTGGAAAAAATATTTCTTTGTAACCCTTGTTTTTCGCCGAGGTAAAAGTACGCTAAGTGCAAAAAATTATTTCAACACATGCTACACAAAATAAACAGCCCATATTAAGAATTTAGGAAGATTTAATAATGTTCTTTTCATTTATGGAAAATATTTTTTGGGTATTTTGTTGTGCGATCGATAAGAGTGATTTAAACTTTGACAAAATTAGCATTAATTTCACTGTCGGCAATATCAAAGGAAAAGGCAATTAGCGTTACTCAAGTTTATTTACAACCAAAAGCTCGTAAAATAATCCTCTGATATATTAAAAAAAACATTTTCTACTTGAATAAATGTTCTACATTTTATTCTAGATTTAAAAAATCTTACCACATTTTTCTATTTTCAAGATTAATCTCCTACTTGTCATTTAAAGTCAGCCGCACTTATGCAGACCATAGGCTATATTGGTAAACATTTTGGTTTTCATGGCCTTTTCCAGCACATCAACAAAAACTATAGTGAACTTTAGATTACCCTTCCTTTATTAGGAACCCGTATTCAGCGTACTTCGGGCCAGGTTATACAGCGTATATATATACATGTGCTATTTAGTATGTGTTACAATACTTTGAAACAGGATTTAAACAATATACATTATTGTGAGTGTACTAATGAAGAAAAACTTGTTTCCTATCTTGTGACCTGTGTTTTGAAACTGAAATTTCTTCGCGACATTTTAATTTCTTTGCCGTAAAGAATTATAGATGAACGCATAAATGCTATATCCCCTTACAAAAGTTTCACCGTAGTAATTCGCACTGGTTCCTTATAATACAAATAGGCAGATATATATAGCAAACGCACGCAATGCAAAACAGGACGTAAGGTTGCAAACACATCACAGTCTATAATTGCGCGACTGCCATGGCAAAGCCGGGACGTTAGTGCGGATGCCATTTGGCTTGTTTTCGGGTCCCCCTCAAAATGTTGTTGACGTCTAACGTTCATTTTTAGCATTCGCCAGTACACGCTGCCCTCGGGCTTGGGACCTTCTATATACAGAAGGGTAGGGACACTCGTCCGAAATTTTGAATATGATGCCGAAATGGTACACGAGTCTCATCCAGATGGGGGTGGAAACACTTTATTTTGCGCTTATTTCAGTTTTAATAGTATTAAAGACAGCATCTTTGAACAGCTACTTGTAAAGTTTATGAGGGTATCTTATTTATTGAAAAACACCCTTAAAGTTACCAGCTCAGTCTCTGGTAGTCCAGTTAAATGATGTACAAGATTGTTTATTTCGACCCCTAGAAGTTACAACAAGCATCTCCACCCAAAGTATATGGGAGTACCCCAACCCGCGGACTGCTGCGTGATCTTCAACGTCACATCGCGTTTGATACGTCTACCTTTTACTGAGTACAGGAGAGCATAAATAGGAGACTGAGACATACGCGTCAGGTGATGTGACGGATTGCCCCGCATAATCTGACACTTGAGCGGGCTAAGAAATATATTTTAACAGAAAGCTTTCGAAAATAATCATGTGACGGGGACGGATTTTCGAAGGTGGTCTAAAAAACGTATCCTGACCCGGATGCGCGCACGTCTAAAAATATGAAAAAGAACCAAAAAGACTCACATGATAAAATACTTATTGCCTGAGTTTGGTCGGAAAAGAAGGGAAAATATTTGGGAAAATATTTGGCTCTCAGTCATTCAGCACGGCCATGACCTCGAACCAGGTGTCTTCCCTTTTGCCTTTCCCACTCAGTCAGTAAGTAGATAATATTTATTTGCCATGCATTCACTTTCAGCATACACGCGATGACAGTGTTAGAAAAAAATAGCTCAAATCTGGGTCTATGTATGAAGTTAGGCCGCCGAAGGTTTTATAGGGCGCGTACCTGGTTTATGCCCTCCTACTGCGTACTGTATAAAGAAAGGTCGTTCCGTCTTAGTGAGGTATTGGAAAGGGTGTGGACCTTGGAGTGGAACCTTCTCTCCCACATCCTTTGCCAATTATTACAAGGAACCACGTTAACTTACATAATTCAATGTACACAGCTACATTTGTTGACTAGTTCAGTAAGAAGTTCGATGTAAGGCATCTTGCGTTTGACTTTTATACCAGATGTGTCAAGCTCCATAGATGAACAAATGTCTCTCAACATTTGAACAGAAAACTGAGAGAGTTTGGAATTTTTAGAGATTTCGCAGATGTTGTAAGAGTCATACATGACGGGATGTTGAAGAGCAATGGTATTCATCACTTCCTCTGTCAGCTCTTGGATGAACTGTTCAGCGGCGTCTAATTGATCTTCATGACTAGCTTCTTGTTCGTCTTCATTTTCGTTGGAGGGGAGAGTTTTCCCTCTTGCCAAGCGAGAGAAATATCCAGAAATTTGTTGAGGTGACAAAAAATCACTTTTTTTGAACAAGCGAGAACCATCTGGAGCCTTTGCTCTTCTCATTGATTTTGAAACTGTAACCGGGTCTGCTTTGTGTCCTGTTTCTTCTCCAGCTTTGAAAATCTTGTAGAGGTACGTTTTCTGTGTCTCAGTAAACCGGATCTTTTTCCCTGTTGACTTTAATGCCCAGCCCATTGGTGGTAACGAATCCCTTGCACTTTCTACTGGTTGTTGACCTAGAATGTCAGGAATCTCGCGAATCTCACTTGTTCCATGCTCAAGCATTGAAGCGTAAAGTAGCATTGACTTATCATAAAGTGTTTGGTGTTCGAGGGAGTACTTATGATCTCCACAGTCAAGGTGTTTCTCAAGTGACGAATATCGTTGAAACGATTTGATACATCCTTCTTCTGGGCAGAAAAACAACCTTTTTGGCATTTTGGCCTTCAATACTATTTCCCTTCTCATCTTCTTCACAATCGTCGTAGTTTTCCTCTTCTTCGTCAACACTATCACATTCATGGTTCTTTTCTTTGGAAATTTTTCTGGCCTTTACTGGAACAAACGAAATATCTGGAATTCGAGGTCCTGCTTTAATGTTCAATTTTGGTATGTTGTCTGGAACACTAAGATCACTCCAAAGGAAGAACTTTCCAGCGCTGATACCGTATGCTCTCCAAACGGTCAAACCTGTCTCACTAAACTCAATGTTGTGGATGTAACTGACACCATCCCATTTCACAGACTTGAAACCTGAAGTAGACTGTGGGCCACTCAAAGTCACTCTCACTCCTGGTACTCCTCCATATGACTCAATTGCACTCTTCATTTGTTCTGCGGTGTCGATGTCATGGCCCGAGTGCAGATATCTCCTCATGTGGCCTTTGATAGTCGCCGCCTTTCGGTCGCACGCTGCCTTACCACCTTGTGGGTCCGAGAAATCGATTCTCGATAGATTCATTCCATTGTTGGTAGCAATTTGATTGACTGCGAGCATTGTCGAAGCAGAGTGATAACAACCTGCGTTGTCTTGTTTCATGTATATGGACTTTACATCCGGAAAAGTACCCTTCAGCTGGCGCAAAACATCATCAAAGATAGCTAAGACAGTTGGGCTGTCCTGATTGCAGTTTTCAAAAATGTGTACAAACGTTAGCATTTGTAGTTCTTGCTCAATGGTTTTTCTTAAAGCCACCGTTAGGTGCCAGGATATACCGCGTTTCCCAAACCAATCTCGCTGGCTTTCGCGATACTTTTGCGGTAAAAACTTCATCGCCCAATCAGACACCAGAGTCACAGAGACATTATTCAAATTCTCCAACACTTCGTTTCTCGCAACATCCTGGTTCACTGATTGAAGAAGATGGGCTTTCCAGGCTTCAATATTTTTCACAGATTCGCCCATTATATATTCCATATCTTCTTTTTCTTCAGCCGAGCACTGTACATTGTCTATAGTTGAACGATTTTTTTCCAGAACAAGATGTAGCAAATCACATCGATCACACTTCATATGATGTTCATGGTTACATGCTTCTTTGTAGTCAGAATCATTTGGGTAACTGAGGGCATACATTCTACAGTGATCGGCAACTTGTGAATTGCTAGAAACATGCACCTAAAAGAGACAATGAACATTCGATATTTAAGGACGTTGATTTGTGCACTCACTTGTATATGAGCATTGGTTGTTGTGCTGTTTAAAATAGTTTTGTTTAAAAAGCGTGCATGAACAAT
Source organism: Telmatactis stephensoni (assembly GCA_029948255.1). NCBI lineage: Eukaryota > Metazoa > Cnidaria > Anthozoa > Actiniaria > Isophelliidae > Telmatactis > Telmatactis stephensoni. Next base: position 8,937 of record JALIZF010001827.1, on the reverse strand, counting down.
ATGTGAATAGAACTGCCTCTCTCATCCCGCCAACACCGAACACCACTCTACACCTGACACCTGCAAGTCCTGTTGTACCTCTATGCCCAAAATGCTCACTAAGACGGAAGGAGAAGGAGAACTAATCTCGAAATTATAAGATTTTAGAGCATCCACTAATGTTATTGACTGTGCAGTAAATGATATTAGTTCTTCCTTACCTTATAATCACCTTTAAGGTAACGTTTTGCTTGTTTTAGCTTTTCAGTTGTGTCTTTAGCCCATGTCAGACCCTTTTCATGTTCATCCCCAATTTTTTCGACAATGGCTTCTAGTTGATCAAAGGCTTTGGCCCCGGTTGCTGAGAAATAATCAAGGCCCTGGAGAGATTTTCGCATTGAAGCAGAACAGACATTGAGAATTCTTGAAAGTGTACTACGGCTTGCGGGATCAAATTCGACATCTCTGCAGTAGCCTTGGTATTGACGAATTATCTGCTCAGGTATGAGAGTGCGCACAACGTTTGGGATTTTCAGTTGTTCACCTGATGACAGTTTCAGTGTTTTCTCTCCGAAAGGAAGATCTTGAATAATATGAGTACTTGTGATAAATGTGAGAAAATGTTCGACTTTCTCTTGGCTTACATACATTCTTGCGTTCTTAGTAGGAGATATAGCAGCACCTCTGCCATGTAATAAGATGTGGTGTCTTGCAACGTTGAAACGGTAAGGTGTCAAGTCAGGTATCCACTATAAAACACCCCGCCAGTAGTTTCCGAAGTGATTCACAGGAAGTAAAACACCCCACAAGTGGTTCACACAGGAAACCCACAGTCAAACCAAGCACAAATTTACCATTCCAACTTGATTCTGATTGGCTAAAATCGGCGTAAACTAGTCCAGAAACTACCGACAAAAGTATAAAAGGGCCAGTCTACCCTGGTGAGGTTCTCTGTTGTATCAGAGTGCTTCGAACTCGCAACGAAGAAAATTTAATGCACGAGCGAACTTTATTCTTCAATTGTGGACCTGCTGCGATTGAAATTCAACGTAAACAAGGAAATTAGGCAGACATTAAGCTCTAAGTTTACGCTTGAGCTAACAGTTTCCTCGGTAAGCTATAATTTATATTGAGAGCTGCTGTTTTATATGAGTAGTTTTACTGAAATATTTATAATTACGCGAACTCTGACCTTCAAACAGTCCGTTGGAATTTGGTTTCTTGCTTCCCCCGCTTCAAAGAACCAACCACTTAACAATTCCTTGTAACTAAGTTTGTCTGCCATAATTGATAATATTTGTCGTCTAATGCTCCAGTGACTTCCATTATAGTAGCATTCGCGAAGTGAGTCCATGAGAGAGTGATCTATTCCTGTTAATTCAAGGTTTGATTTGTCACTTAAAGTATTAAGAAGCTTTGCAGACTGTTCCGGAGCAATTTCTTCTAAGCACGCTGTTACTACCTGTCTTGCTTTGCGCGTATAATAACGTTGAGTGCGCGTAGAAGCTTCTTCCCACGACGTTGAAAGCGTATGTGGAATAGGGCTGATATCGCGTGATGCAAGGAATTTGTTTAACTTTTCTCCTGATGTTTCAATGGAAAATGATTTGTCTTCAGTGACAATCGTTGAAGAGGCCTCAAATATTTCGTACGAGCTCATGGGTGTGTCTGCCAATGTAGTGCTCAGGAGAGATTCGCCGGATGGGCTTGGTAACGACACTGGTTTAAATGTCACCGTCATCTTCCTAGAAATACAGGAGTTCTTGATTATTAAACAATTTCTGTCAATTGATGTCACAAGGACCCTTATTTCAAAAGTACGGTGTTACGTAATTCACGGGCTCAACTCGGGTCAACCTGCATTCTAAATATACATAGCTATATAACAAAAGTACTCCACTTTTTCGTACAAAAAAGGGCCGTCGCTCCATAGAGATAAGCTTAGGGGGCATGGTTGCTTTCGAACAACTAGTCAATTTTCGTTTCCCACTTCTACTAATGCATAAATAATCTCTTACCAGACTCAAATCACATATCTTTTCTATTGCTTCATCTTCTACAGTTTCTACGATTGGATCCAGGTTCTCCGAGTTCATGTGCCTCAATTTCTTTCTGCAGTTAGTACAAATCCCTATTTGCATAGAAAATCAAAGCATTTTCTAAATTCTAATCACTACATAGGCGTGAGCAGCCCTTTATTTTTAGCCGACACGTCCTTGCGCACACACAATTTTGGCGTCAATTATCAAATCCAGAATCCTTCATCGAAGTTGCTCGATTCCATAAACTTGATTGCTCAAATAAGAAAATATATATAACAAATAGATCAAACATAAAATAACACTGAGCTTCAAAATTGAAAGCAAAAGAAACATGGATGTACATGTGATTCCGGAAATAAACCCGTATTTGTAACTGACCCAAAACAAGACTCTTTGCATTTTATATTTCTCTAATAAACATTATGACATGAAGAATCCTACCTGAGCCAATCTGAACAAGAATTCCACTTTTTGATAGTATAAGATGAGAATCATTTCTTCCCATGCCTCTTTCGTACTTCGGCCACTTTGTTTTTGATTTCCCATGATTCGAGATCAACGTGGGCACTTGACACCTTGTACTCGATCCTCTGGTCCAACCTAATCCAAGTTTTGAGCGATGATGTGGACAGATTGTCCAAGTATCAATGTATGCCGGACATGAAAATACACCAGCACGATAAAGAATCAATTCTACTTCACTTTCTGGTCCGGAAAAGCTAAAAGTTCTCTTGTGTGCACGTATGTCCTTATTACAGGCCAGAAGAGGAACTGTTCGATTGTATTTAACCCTCACATCTTTTCTATCTTGCTCGCAACAATCTCCGAGCAACTGTTTGAACGAACAGCACACTTCTTCCATGATCAACATTAATCAAAGCTGTTCAAGTAATGTAGTAATCATAGAACAAATACACTAATTATGCATGTAGATTTCAGTGTCATTTCCATTTTCAATGCAACTTTAAATGTCACGCGATTGTCCATGTAGAACACTAACAAATAGTGTTTCATTTTAATCTTTATCCTAAATAACATATTTATTTGAGTAGAAAAATATTCTAATCAATTTGTGGGTTATTTTACGAGCTTCTGGTTGTAAATAAACTCGCGTTACGCTAATTGCCTGTTCCTTTGATATTGCCGACAGCGACATTTTTGCTATTTGTTGCTAAGTTTAAATCACTCTTATCGATCGCACAACAAAATACCCAAAAAATCTTTTCCATAAATGAAAAGAACATTATTAAATCTTCCTAAATTCTTAATATGGGCTGTTTATTTTGTGTAGCATGTGTTGAAATAATTTTTTGCACTTAGCGTACTTTTACCTCGGCGAAAAACAAGGGTTACAAAGAAATATTTTTTCCAGTGAAAATATCAAGTAAATTCAACAAAAATGCTTTCAGGCCATAGCTGGTATACCCTTCTAAAATACACAGAAATATTATTGGCAGTAGACTATTTCCAAAGTTTCACGAGAGCTTCAAACTTGGGCTACATTTGGGTCTAAATTTAGCGCTAATTAGGCGCAAATTCGATTTTCTTGTTTTTCTCCGAAACAAAGAGATTTTTTTTGAAATAAAATACACCACGATTCATACTTCCTAAAGGCCTACCTAGCACTGTAATATGAACGAAATCGGACGATTCACTGTTGCCACCTTTTCTTTGACCGATCGTGACCTCATCTCTTAATCGCCTTTCACATGCAAAATATTGTAAAGCAAGCATAAACGGCCAAGAATATTTTTTTAATTTTTTTGATGTTCTACGATTAAAAAATAAAATACAGCGGTCGACGAACATCCAAAATATTAAGCTACAGTCTTAGACAGAACACCTTTGAACACCCTCTTTGATGGCCCCAACTTCAATGTTGGCTAGATAGCAAAAGATGGCAGCGCTGCAGTTTGTTGACCAACAATGTGGTCAAGGGGACGCCTATTCAGTGACGTCTTCGAGGATTATTCATCAAGGCTGTAAGTGGTCGTTTATTTGAGGTGGTCGATCTGCCACGAGAGGTTCAGTATCTAATAGTGATTTTGTGGTCCTTTAGAAAATTAATTGATTAAGAGAGGTAGTATCTTACGACAGGCTATATTGCAAGAGGGGTTAGATTGTCTCTAGCCTCATGTTTTGAAGGCAATAGTTCTAGTGAGTTTTGTAAATACCTGGCCTTGCATTCAATGGTGCGATTGAAACAAATCCTGGACAAAATCTTGTAGATATGCTGATATTCGTTAGAGCTATATTGATACTTGAATTTGTTACCCCCACACATAAAAGCGGATCTGAAAATAAAACAGAGAAACAGGCTTTGGTTGTTTCATCCTATGCAATTTTCCTCTATTAATTTCAATCAGATAGATATATTTTTGATTTAAGAAATCGTCTTCCGAAACACATCACGGCCTCAGTACGTTTATGAGAATTAACTCTCAAACAAGCGCAAGCAATCTACTTCGTCTTAGACTAGGCGCATTTTCCAAAAATCAGACACCTGGAGGCATTTTGGTAACATCACTATTCTAAACTGATTTTTCATGCTGAATGCGAATATGACGGTTACCAAGACGTATTCTGCAATCTTATACGTCGGTAAATGACGTATATAATTTTCTGAATTGCTACCGTGATTTCTTACTTATATAGCTTTTATCATGTAATTCCAAAACTGTTCCCAAACTTAAAAACAATGACCATAGCTGGAAAGAGCACATCAAAATCAGTAAAACTGTGAGGTTTGAAGGATATAAGTTGAAAAACCAAGGACATACGAATTTTCAAAATTCGAACTTTTGGAATTACATTAATTCTCACAAACTCACCTCGGTTTTCATGAATGTGTGAAAACAAGAAAGGTGTATTTAGTTTCTTTTATAAAATCATTCTATAGATAATAAAAGTGATAAGACAGTCGGGAAGGGCCTAGAGGTGTTAAAGAGAAAATGGAGGCTTAGAACCCCCTGTCAGAATTCCTCGGATGCGAACAAGGAACAAAGATGAATGTGAAAATAACCATGAGGCATATATAAAGTTGGAAATACGAAAAAGAATAATAGTGCAGCTTGTAAAACTCCCGCTTTAAATGCGGTACGTAGCTTTATTTTAGGTGACACCAAAATTACAAATATTAGACTATTCTTGAAGAACCAGTGGACTAACCCGATATATATATATATATATATACATGGGCAGTCCAAAAGTTGTCATGCTGCTTTGCTTTTGAAATTATTTAATCGAAAGTGTCAAGAAATTGCCATTTTTGGGGGTTTAAAAAAATGCGCCTCAAATATTTCAAAACCAGTTTATATGAATTTCTCCAAAATCTATATGGTGCTATAGGCAAAGTCCTAAATATTAACGCCTTGTATGTCGTCATCCCGCCATCCCGCTACAGTGGGTTGGTCCACCTGCTGTAACCGGCTGCCATGAAGTATAATACTTGTTATAATATTGTTTTGAGAATGGTTTAATATTAAACCGAAATATAAACATCATGCCACCATCTTTACATCTAACTTAAATATTAAGTTAAGATGTCCTTCATCGGACTACTATTATAATACTTGTCATCTTGGTCTTTTGAATTCGTTGTAGAGAGTCGAGCTGCTTATGACAGGCTACACTTTTTTGTCGCAGTCATTCTCAAAAACACCCGGTTGTCCTCCATGCAACGAGTTTAAAAAGCTTTTAAGGAGGAGGACATGTCATGGAGGACAAGGAACCGGGCGTTTCTGAGAATGACTGTGTTTAACTACATTTGTAATGGCATACCTTTTGATTTTTGATACCATCCAGTCTCACATACCCTTTCTTCCAATTACGGCCATGATAACCAGTTAAATGCCAGAGAGTGTTTTTCACCAGTCGCGTCATACCTCGAGACTGAAGGACGGCTTTACCTTTAGATTGCATACGATATAAAAATCCTATGCACAATACAGTCCGTTTATGGAATGGTAACGCCTTACTTTCAAGTGCTGAAGAACACGAGTCATTGATCATGATATACGATGAAGGTTCCTATAAAATAGATTCCATGAACAAAATTATAGTTGCCAAACACCAAAGTTATAAATAGGGACCATACGCAACCACGACGGCAACGTGGACGACGTCGGCATAAAACAATGCCTTTAATTACAAATACAATAAATGCACGTGCAAATGTGTAGAACTGCAAAGATATCGACCGTATTCTTCAAAACTACAACGTGAAAAGTCCAGATTTCACGCTCCTACCAAGAACGGCAACTTGTAGAACGTAAATCAGCTTATTTTTAATTCGCACAGAAACTGATCTTTCATTTTCATTTATTTCAAGATTCGAAGTCTGAATGTCACATGAAAATGATATGAAAAAGCAAAAGAAATAGCGTTATCGATTCTTCTTTAATCTTTTTTGGCGTCCCGTCTTCACATGACGTCGCTGTCGTCGTTGCGTAAAGTACATGCTTCTGTAATCATAAAATTGCTTGGAAATGCAGAACACTGAGTGTTAATAAAATATTATTACGATGTTTTAGTGCGAGTCATGTCTATGTCCTATAATTTTAATACAATAGTCATCAAATCAGTGCGTGCGTTATGTCATTATATATCACTTTATAACATGTCTCTGTACTGTGATGTAAAACACGATAGAAGATGTACACAAGAGAAAAGCAATTAAGCTTAGGATTTAACATGAGGCGTAGCCGAATGTCTCTCTCTTGCTTTTCGAGAGCTCTACATCTTCCAGAGTTTTTATATCACAGTACGGAGACATAAGCCATCGTTTTATATTGCTTTTATAAAATATTTTCGACGATTTTTTTGCGGGACATGTCTCTGTCCTCTGATATAAACATGGTAGCCAGCCAATCAGCGCGCGCGTTATATCTCATATATTTTATAATACGTAATAAAACAGTCTCAGTAAGTTTGCAAAGTCCATCGATATTTCAATGAATTACAACCGTTGAAAGAAACCACACCGCATACAAGACATTCATTTTTATTATCTAAGCAACTCAAGCATTATTTATTTATTTTGATTTTGATTGTTTTTGTTTGTATATCAGTCACGCTTGTAACTAGATTTCGGTTCTCACGCTCAACAGATATTTTTATTTACATAGTAATCAAACCTGCTCTATCTGTCCGCTTAATTTTCCAGCAAGTCCCATTTTTTGGTGGAATTAGCCATTCACAGGTTCCATTGGAGAAGGAACATTCCCGTAGAGTAACTGAATCTGACAGTTAATATTAAAGATATGATATGAGTGAGAGGTGAATTAAGATACTGAACTCAGCACATTTTTCCTCATCGCAGCTTATAATATGGAGTTTAAAAATGCAGCTCGATATCGGCGCATAAAAACGCATGCTGCATGGGACCCCAGCACGCCAGTTCAGATGAAATCCAACTACCTTAATTGGTAACGATTGATGATTTGTAGTTTGATGTTTTACTAAAATAGACACCAATTAAATTTGGCTAAATCATCAAAACATGTGATTTTTTACTCAAACGTTACAATCTTACAAACTGAAAATCCAAACACAAATGATCACTGATTACATATTAAGGTCAGTAATGGGCTTGCGCTAGTTTCTATCCATGAATTTTTCTATAGATCACCATAAAGATTGTTTTCGAGTTGGGAATATCAAATCAATAAAGAGAATGGGGGTGCTAGTTTCGGTACTATGATAGCTCGAAAAGAGCGAAATCTCGCCATTTTGAACGAAAACAAGAGATTTCAGAGTTTGACCTCTAGTGTAAGGTATAAAGTGAACAGTGTATCATGAAAAGTAATATGCCTTCACTTACTTGTAGGTAAAGCTAAATATTCGCATTTGAAAGGTAAAAATCAGTTGCACTTACGCGCGATTCGAACGTTGATTTTGACTATTTTTCGTGATTATCTCAAAAGAGTATCGACGATGTTTTTTACTTTTTTGATGTTTTAGTTTCGATGAGAAAATACAACGAAAAAGCAAAGAATTCTGATAGGTCGCGGTGCTAGATTTTCAGTTATAAGGCGTTGAATGCTGTTACGTGGTGTCCGCCATGTTGAAATAATTTAGAACACAACCTTAGAACACACATTACCGTTGCGCTCACTCGTGAGAGATCTCATCAACACTCGAAGATAAAATTTGTATCTCCGAGCCCCTATGTAATATCCTCTATTTTATCACCAATGATCGTCGACAGCTGCATGACCAGACCCGACCACTAGGGTAAGTACTTCGTGTATGCATCACTAAGTGTATCATAATATAGTTTATCCCAGGTGCATCTCTATGTCCGCCCCCCTGCATCCCTAGGTATCCCAGTGCATCCTACGGTATCCAAGTGCATCCTACGGTATCAAAATAATCCCTACGTATCCCTAGGTATTCAAGTGCATCCCAAGGTACCCTAGTGCATCCCACGGTATTCCATCGCATCCCACGGTACCCAGTGCATCCCAAGGTATTCCAGTGCATCCCAAGGTATCCCAGTGCATCCCAAGGTATCCCAGTGCATCTCAAGGTATCCTATTGCATCCCAAGGTATCCCAGTGCATCCCAAGGTATTCCATCGCATCCCACGGTACCCAGTGCATCTCACGGTATCCAAGTGCATTCCTAGGAATCTCAGTGCATCCCACGGTATTCCATCGCTTCCCAGGGTACCCACTGCATCTCAAGGTATCCCAGTGCATCCCAAGGTATCCCAGTGCATCTCAAGGTATCCCAGTGCATCCCAAGGTATCCCAGTGCATCCAAGGTATCCCAGTGCATCTCAAGTATCCCAGTGCATCCAAGGTATCCCAGTGCATCCCAAGGTATCCCAGTGCATCCCAAGGTACCAGTGCATCCAAGGTATCCCAGTGCATCCCAAGTATCCCAGTGCATCCCAAGGTCCCAGTCCCAGTGC